>JADHKO010000016.1:15606-146896 GCA_019925425.1 Ophiostoma pallidulum
CGCCGCCCCCCCGGCCCCCCCCGCGCGCCCCCCCCGGGCCCCCGCCCCCCCCCCCCCCAGAGGCACTTGCCAGTGAAAATGGCACCCGCAGGGCAGCCGGAGATCGTCAGGGACCTCGATGCCGTCATCGTTGGGAAATACGAGGCGCTCGTTGCAGCTCGCGCAGGACGCCATTGCGACGGGAGCGTGTGGACAAGGAACGCGTACGAGGCACAGAAGGGGGGAGGGGGTTGTCTGCTGAGAGGACTAGACACGGAGCCTCCAGTCAGAAAGAAGAACGTGAAGCAGCCTTGTGGCTTCGCTGTGGCACGCCAGAGCAAAGCAGAGGAAAAGCAAAGTACGGGAACAGCAACAGGGCAGACACCAAGGCAGTCAAATGTAGGCTTCCCCAGCCTGGCTCTGCGCGTCGAGAGGAAGGTAAGGCGTAAAACGCCCTCCCACCCAACGGCAGAGCACATGTGACAGCTGGGGAAAGCCCGGGGTTCCTCTCCGCCACCCGAGTGAGTCCAATACTTCATGGAGCAGTTTTGAAACTGCAAGAAGCCAGACGCAAAGATTGGTGGCGGGGTCACATAGACACGAAAGAGCAGCACGAGGGCTGAGAGCAGAGAGCAGAGACAAAGGAGACGAGGAGCGCATGGCCGGGGCGCTGCGGCCCTGCATCCGTCCAGGTGACTTACCGTGAAGCGACCGAAGAGCCTTGCCAGGGGAAAAGGCTCTCGTTCGTTGCGCCAGGCGAAGCTGTTCTGCTTCTTCGTCTGGACGGGATGGCAAACGGGCGACGGCTGCGAAAGAGCACCAGACGCGGCCGATGCAGGAGTTCAGCGAATGTGCTGGTCCTTCTGCCTGCTGTGTGGTAGCCCAAGGCACGAAAATCAGCCGCAGAAGAAGCTGGTTCGGGGAGAATGGGAGCAGGAGGAGGAGGAAGATTTTTGTGATGCCAAAAGTCGGCAAGGCAGAAATTTCCAGAGAGCTATTAAATATGAGTAATAAAATACGGAGCACAGAGGCCGGAGCACAGAGGCCGCAGCTCCGCCCCACAACAAACCTGGGCGGAATTGGCAGTTGCCTTGCCAAGGCCATCCTAGAGCGGACGCGCATGTCGTCAGCGTGGCTCAACGCTACCTGCTGTAATGCTTAGGCGGCAGCAAACCCCCCCTGCCCCTCTTTCAGGGGCGGAAGGCATGATTACATCAGGGCCAGCCGGCCAGGTCGGTCGCACCTCCCACCCCGCTGTCGCTAAAAGAGGCAGTTACGACTGGCGGCTGCAATCGCGCCCGCCCTCCCCCGCCAACCTTGCCCTCGCCTTGCAGTTTCCTCTGCAAAAAACCCAGCTCCTTCCTGCCTTTGATGCGCCGTGGCCTTACGACGGATTCTCCTGCCCTCTGCAGTCCTGACGCCATTTTCCGCTTCTTCCAAAGCGCATCCAGCAGACAACCATCTCGCCGGACCGTTGTGCGCACCATACGCCCCCCGGAACAAAGAAGCCTAACGGCGCACGAACTTTGCGCTGGTACCAAAGAGGCCGCCCCTCCCCTCTCAAAAGCCCAGAGCTCGTTCCCGTTTCCCGCCACCCCATCGTCATCGGCTCTCGTCACGCACTTTTGCCTCGTCACCAAACCTGCGCAAAACAACAACAAAAAAATCCTCGCCGAAGGACGGTCCGATTGCCCGCCATGAACGTTCTCAAGCTTCAGAGGTGAGTTGCCTGCGTCCTGCGTCCTGCGTGTGCGCTCTGCTTGTGTGTCGGGCTGCCAGCCAGGGTTCGCCGTCGTTGCTAACCCGAGCGTTCCGAACCGCGTCTCCTCGACCAGGAAATATCCTCAGTTCCAACAGAATGAGATCTTCGACCTCAGCGGCGCCTTCCGCAAGCTCGACGTCGACGACAAGGGCTACATCGACGAGGCGACGGCCATCAAGGCCACCCAGACAAGCGAGCGCCAGCCGTACGACGTTGTGCGCCAGGCGCTGAAGGAGGTGGATCTGGACTCGTCACGGCGTGTCGAGCTCGAGGACTATGTCGGGGTACGCTGCGGCCGGTTGACTCTTTGCGTCTCTCTTTTTTTTTTTTTTTTTTGTTGCGGTAGAAGGGAAGCTAACAAACAAACTCGCGCCTCGCAGCTCATTGCAAACCTCCGCGGCTCGGCCGCCGACCCCAAGCGCATCTCCACCGGTGCCACGCCGCTCCCCGGCCCGGCGTCACCCAAGGCCGGCATCGTCTCGCAGCGGACCGGCGGCGGCCACGGCCACGGCCATGCGTCCAAGAGCAGTGTGGGCGGCAAGATCCACGTGCAGGGTTCCAACGCCAACACCACGCACACCATCAACGAGGACGAGCGCACCGAGTTCACGCGCCACATCAACGCCGTTCTGGCCGGCGACCCGGACATTGGCCGCCGCCTGCCCTTTGCGACGGACACCTTTGAGATGTTCGACGAGTGCAAGGACGGCCTTGTCCTGGCCAAGCTCATCAACGACAGCGTGCCAGACACCATCGACGAGCGGGTGCTGAACGTGGCCGGCCGCAAGACCAAGACCCTCAACGCCTTCCAGATGACGGAAAACAACAACATCGTCATCGAGTCGGCCAAGGGCATCGGCTGCTCGGTCGTCAACATCGGCAGCGGCGACATCATGGAGGTGCGCGAGCATCTGATTCTGGGCCTGATCTGGCAGATCATCCGCCGTGGCCTGCTGGGCAAGATCGACATCAAGCTGCACCCCGAGCTGTACCGCCTGCTGGAGGAGGACGAGACCCTGGAGCAGTTCCTGCGCCTCCCGCCCGAGCAGATCCTGCTGCGCTGGTTCAACTACCACCTGAAGGCCGCCAACTGGTCGCGGCGCGTCAACAACTTCTCGTCGGACGTCAAGGACGGCGAGAACTACACGGTGCTGCTGGCGCAGATCGGCCACGAGTACGGCTGCACACGGGCGCCCCTGCAGACCCGGGACCAGCTGCAACGAGCAGAGGAGGTGCTGCAGAACGCCGACAAGCTGGGCTGCCGCAAGTTCCTGTCGCCCACGTCGCTGGTTGCCGGCAACCCAAAGCTCAACCTGGCGTTTGTGGCCAACCTGTTCAACACCCACCCGGCCCTGGATCCCATCACGGAGGAGGAGAAGGCGGAGGTGGAGGACTTTGACGCCGAGGGCGAGCGCGAGGCGCGCGTGTTCACGCTGTGGCTCAACAGCCTGGACGTGCAGCCGGCCGTGCAGTCGTTCTTTGACGACCTCCGCGACGGCTCCGTGCTGCTGCAGGCCTACGACAAGGTCGTCGCGGGCTCCGTCAACTGGCGGCACGTCAACAAGCGCCCGGCACACGGCGGCGAGATCATGCGCTTCAAGGCTGTGGAGAACACCAACTACGCCATCGAGCTGGGCAAGCAGCTTGGCTTTTCGCTCGTCGGCATCCAGGGCGCCGACATCACCGACGGCCAGAAGACGTTGACGCTCGGCCTGGTGTGGCAGCTCATGCGCCGCGACATCACGGTGACGCTGTCGGCGCTGGCGCAGCGTCTCGGCAAGCGGGAGATTACGGATGCCGAGATGGTGCGGTGGGCCAACGACATGTCGCGCAAGGGCGGCCGCACCTCGGCGATCCGTTCGTTCAAGGACTCCTCGATCGGCACAGGCGTCTTCCTGCTGGACGTCCTCAACGGCATGAAGAGCAGCTACGTCGACTACGACCTCGTCACGAGCGGCCGCAGCGACGAGGAGGCGTACCTGAACGCCAAGCTGAGCATCAGCATCGCCCGCAAGCTGGGCGCAACGATCTGGCTGGTGCCCGAGGACATCTGCCAAGTTCGGTCCCGCCTGGTGACGACATTTATTGGTAAGAACAAAAAATGCACCCCCCCCCCCAAAGGATGGGGAACATCGCTAACGTTTTGTTTCTTCTTCTTTTTCTTCCCCTTTCTCTTTAGGCTCCCTGATGGCAACGCACGAGAAGATGGCGTGAAACGAAACGCCTGCGAGACGTCGAGAGAACGAGGACGGTCAAGAGCGCACAGTGGGGGGAGGGAGGACATTTGGTTGGGTATAAACATCGTTGGGCAAACAAAAAAAAGTCGGGCACGGGGCGGGTTGGATTTGCTGGTCCTTTTTCTTCTTCTGCCGTCCCTCCTTTCTGTCGAAGGCGAGCGGGTGGTTTCTGTGGGTGTTCTTTTTGCCCTTTGCCGTGCACGTTTGATGCGATTCTTGGTAGAGTCCGACTTTTCGTGTGTTCCGTCCTTTCTGTTTGTGTTCTTTTCCCAGTATTGTCTTGTCTGGTTTCCTAGCATCAATTCGCCGTTTGATCCCGATGCCGGCCAAGGTTGGTGACAGGTTCGTCACGCATACTAATCTTACGTAGTGTGCTTTGCTTGCAGCGACGTTAGCCACTGCCCGGCATCTCCACAGCGCAGTCTTGGAATCCGGGGTGGCCCCCTTAGTTGCGTCATAGTCGTCATCGTACGTCTCCCGATCCAGCAGCCAAGCGACGGCGGCGCCGCAGGTCTCTCGCATGCTCTGTCTTCTGTGGGTGCTGCCGTGCCCGAACGTCGACTCTCGGTTGCTATTTGCGAGGAGGAAGGGAGCACCTTTTCGACGCTTCCGGCTGTCCCCAGGTCGGCCGAGGCGCTGCGGCAACTTCGCACTCACCTCGCGGCCGAAGCCCGATGGCCACCCCTTGCCACCCTCCACGTCTCGCGTTTAGATGGCCTCTGGCGCCGACTCTCCGCGCAGTCTCGGGTTCCGTGCGTTTTTCTTCTTTTTTTCTTCGCTTTTTCTTTTGGCTCGCTTGCGTCGTATCCTCGTCATCGGATGTCGCTTCAGGAGCGTTTCAGTCCCTTTCTGCCCTGCTGATAACGGCAGCCTCGGGGGAGAAGGCTTGGCAAAAAAAGCTGCACAAAAGTTGCGTGGGGCACTATGCGCCCAGCGCCGACCAGCTGTCGGCCCCTGGGACGGAAGGACAAAGAACGTTATGAATGGGGGCGTTTACTGATCAGCGCCAACATCGACGCCGAGAGAACAATGCAGAAGGACAGAAGTCGCCGGAAAGCCCGTCTGAGATGTCTTACAAATAGTCAGGGAACAAGGAAAGAGGACGCGCCCGGAACAAGCAGGCGCTGTTGGAACCATCTTCGTGTCTCTGGGAAGGACCTGTCCAGGGCTCCTTCTCCGACGCCCTCTCCTGCTCCTTCTTCATTTGCGCCACCTTGTCTGCCTCTTGCCTTCCAAGCGCCCGGATTCTTCGCGTCGCCCGGCCATGCCCTCTTTAGAAAGCACGGTTAGTTCCGTCGATTCCGCGGCTTATTTTCTTATTCCTACTGCTGTCCTGGCAGGTCATCTGCGCACCAGGTCGCTCGCGCCTTCCACCACCCCCGCCGCCTAGGCATTCAGCAGTCCGAAGAATCCGGAAGGCTCAGGCGACTCGCGCCTTCTTTCCCCAGGATTGGCCTGCGCTCTCGCCACCACAACGACCACCGCGCCTCGACAACGTGCTATATATGATATGACAGCTCTCCCGACATTGGCGCTGCAAACGCACTGACGAGGCTCCAATCGATTCTGATGCTTACATTCTCGAGTTTACGCGTGGCCGAAACAGATTGACCCGACAATCGTCGACCAGCATCAATTGGTACAGTAGCTTACTGCCGTCCACAGCTGTTGTGGGCAACGTCCTCACATCGTTCAGCTCTCTCTGCGACCCTTCCTCCCTCAAACCAACAAACCGCCAACCCGCCAAAACGACAAGCGGCCAACGACAACCGCAAAGAGCCTACGTGATCGGCCAGCTCTTCATTCCATCATGTCTGGAGACGGGCCGGGTCTCAGCAAGGGGGCCGCCGCGCGCCCGCCGCCCAGCTCGCTGCGCGACGCCCTCCGTGCCGCATCTCACCTGCCCGACGGCACATTGAGCTCCGACGCCTCCATTGTCACCGTGTCTGACAGCCCTAGTGAGGAGGACTACGACGAGCTCACCGCGCCGCCTGCAGACGCCATGGTGCTCCGCCGGCGGAGCAAGGCACCGACGCATCTGCGCAGCGAGGTGCAGGCAGACACAGACGCGGGGACGAAGGCGGCGGCATCGACGGCAACGACGGCAACGACGGCAACGACGGCAGCGTCGACGAAGGTGAAGAAGAACGGCAAGGGCTGCGCGCCGGGCGTGCGCCCGATGTCGCCGCTGAAGAAGCTCGCTGTGCGCGCCACGGGCATCGATGCGCTGTCGGAGGCGGCCCCCCCGTCGTCGCGCATCCAGCGCGGCGGGCGCAAGCTGTCGGCCACGGTGATCTTCGAGGAGAAGAGCGCCGCGTCGGGCGTGCCGGGCACGTCGCTCTCCTCGGCCGCCACGGCCGTGTCCTCCTCGGAGTCGTTTGACGGCGAGTCCGGGCTGGTCACCGTGAAGGAGGACTACCCGGGCCACCACCAGAAGGACGACAAGCGCAGCTATGTCATCTCCGTTGATGACCCCAAGCTCGCCGAGCTCTTGCGCGCCGACCTCGAGCAGATGCGCGAGGACATGGAGGATCGGCTGCAGGCGCTCGACAAGGCAGCGGACAAGCTGCCGACAACAGCGACACAGGATGGCGCGGCCACCACGGCCTCTGCTGCGGCGCATCCCCGCCGCAAGCGGAAGCCCCGCGGTCGCTTCAGCGACTTTGTGTTCACGCGCGGCTTCTCGACGTTCGACCGGCAGAATGCCGCGGCCGCAAACAGCCCCTTCCACGGGTTCTTCACCCTGTTCTGGATTGCCGTGTTCATGTTCATGCTCAAGATCGGCGCCGAGAACTGGCGCAAGACGGGCAGCCCCCTCGGCACCAACGAGATCATGGCCACCATGTTCCACCGCGATGTCGTCGTCCTCCTCCTGTCGGACGGCGTCCTGTGTGCGCTGACGGGCGTCAGCTGGCTGATCCAGCTCGCGGTCTGGGACGGCAGGCTCATGGAGTGGGACGGCGCTGGCTGGATTGTCCAGAACGTGTGGCAGACGCTGTATATCGCCGGTTTTATCGGGTGGACACAGCTCCGCGACTGGCCGTGGTCGCACACCGTGTTCTTTGTGCTCCACGGCCTGGTGATGCTCATGAAGCAGCACTCCTATGCATTCTACAACGGCTACCTGTCGTCGCTCTATAGGCGCCGAGCGACGCTCCAGAAGAGGCTCGAGGAGCTGCGGCTGGTGGAGCTGGCCAGCACCAACGAAGCCCTGCCCGCCCGGTCCGGCGCGGCGGCCGCCGATGCCGCCATCGCAGCGGTGGCCTTGGCTGCCGCATCGCCGACCACTGCCAACGCCGACGGCGACGCCAACGCCGACGCTAAGAAACGCGCCTCCCAAGCCGAGCAGGCCGCGGCGACGACTGCCACCCCGGCTGTGCTCGACAAGGTTGTGGCTGCTTTGCAGTCGGGCGAGCCGCTCGACTACAGCCAGGCGCGTGTCTTTGAGCGGATCCTCCACTGGGAGATTGACGGCCTGACCGAAGAGCTGCGCGGCAAATCGACGCGGCCCGACAAGGCCTACCCTCACAACCTGACGTTTTTCAACCACTACGAGTACATTGTGCTGCCGACTCTCGTGTACGAGCTGGAGTACCCACGCTCCGAGACGATCAACTGGCGCTATGCGGCAGAGAAGCTCGTGGCTGTCTTCGGCATCATTTTCGTCATGATTATGATATCCCAGGCGTTCATGTATCCCGTCGTCATGCGGACGGTAGCGATGAAGGAGGCCGGCATGCCGATGGCCGAGCGCTTCAAGGAGTTTCCCTGGATGCTGAGCGATCTGATCTTTCCATTCATGATGGAGTACCTGGTAGGTCATCTATAACGGAAGAAACGAAGCGAAAAAAGGAGAGAAAAAAAAAAAACTAACCTCAACTCTTCCTTTTCCAGCTCACCTGGTATCTCATCTGGGAAACCATCCTCAACTTTCTCGCCGAGATCACCTTCTTTGCCGATCGGAGCTTCTACTCGGCCTGGTGGAACTCGGTCACCTGGGACGAGTTTGCGCGCGACTGGAACCGCCCCGTCCACCTCTTCCTGCTGCGGCACGTCTACCACAGCTCCATCTCCGCCATGAAGGTCAACCGGCACACGGCAACGCTCATCACGTTCTTCCTGTCGGCCTGCGTCCACGAGCTGGTCATGTCGTGCATCTTCAAGAAGGTGCGCGGCTACCTGCTCTTCCTGCAGATGTGCCAGCTGCCCCTGGTCCGCATGAGCCGGACGCGGTGGATGCGGGACCGCCAGACGCTCGGCAACGTCCTGTTCTGGGGTGGCATCTTTATGGGGCCCAGCATCCTGTGCAGTCTGTATCTGATCCTGTAGCCTTTTTTTTCTTTTTTTCTTTTTTTAACGGGATTCTGGGGGGCGCAACCGGCGTTGATTCGACTTTTCCTTGTTTGCTGCTTTTCTAGACTGGTTTTCCCGAGGCCACCAGAAGGATCCTACATATTATACCCATGTACCAACGGGCACCTGTGCGTGAGCATCATAGAAGTCACGACAGCTCGCTGTTCTTACCAGAGGAAGGGGGGAGCTAGAAGGAGAGGAGGCCACATGCTGTATAGTCATATCTTTCTTCGACAACAGGTTACATGGATTGAATTTTAGACTCTTTTTCTATCTTTTTTTTTCTTTCATCTGGCAGCCTTATTCTCGTGACTTTGAACATTGGCACTCTGATGGTCCACCGAGAGCCGGTTCCGACTTTGAGGTGCGAAGAGTCTCCCGTTATTTAAGCGGCCATGCAAACTATGAAGAAGTAAGAAAAGAAAAAGAAACTAGCCGTACACCTGAATATCGACGCCGTCTACTACTACACCAATGTCCTCGATACGACATATCGAATATACCGTCTGAACCAAAAGAGCTTTTGTAGACATGCCTTTGGCCTGTCCGAGCAAAGCTGGTCGAGCGTTGTCTTGCCCCCTTCTTCCCCTCTTTTCAATCTCTCACAACACACCAGGCATTATGCTTCAACTGGCATACCCGTGTTCTTCTCTATCAAAACAGCCTCTGCACGTTGAAGTCCTTATTCCAGAACATTCCGATGTCCATAACATCACGAGATCAAGTCGACACGTGACTTTAGACAGTGCCCACTAAAACTGGCTTAGGCATGTCGATGCGCTTTGCCTCCAGCTGTCTTTGTTGCGCGCCCAAGGCCTCCCTCTTTGGTCGCACCTGCCCCTGCCGGCGTCGCATCATCTATTTTTTCGACTGTCCGTCGCTCCTTCCTTTCTTTGTTCGGGGGCCTTTTTTTTTTTGGTCCGGCCGCTCCCCCAAACTTTCTCATCCCATCACCGCCCAATTTTCCCGCATTCCGCATCCTCTCTTCCTCTTTTTTTCTTTCTTGTTCTCTCCCGTCACCTTAACCCCCCCCCCCCCCCCCCCCAAACCGTCATTTCTCGCGCGTGCAAGGCAAAAACTGCAATTTGTGACGTCGCGCCCAATCAGGTGAGCTCCAGTTTGAGCTCCTGCAGGCCCCGTTTTTCTTTATTTTCTTTTCTGTTGGCCTCCTCTCCCTTTCGTCTGAGGTTGGGCATCTGCCATCAATCCTCACATCTCCCCCCCCCCCCCCTTTTCTTCCAACCTGTTCTTTGTCAAAACAACGCCTCCATCTCCCCCTGTCCCCCCTTCCCATCTCCGACCATGTCTCGCGGCGGCCAAACTCTCTACGTGACCGGCTTCAGCCACGGCACGCGCGCACGCGATCTTGCCTACGAGTTCGAACGGTACGTTACATGAAGGCATCTTCGGTTTTTCGCAACTCGGAAATCCAAGCAAAGAAAAAAGAGAGTCGACCTCCTGTCCCGGCCATCTCTCTTTTCCGTCTTTCTCGTCTTTCTCGTCCTCTTCGTCTTTCGCGTCCTCCGCGTCCTCCGCGTCCTCCGCGTCCTCCTCGTCCTCCTCGTTATCGAACGTCCTTCTCCGCTTGCCTCCCCCCCTCCTCTTAGCCTCCGTTACCCGACGTGTTCTCGTCGCCTGTCCTCACCCTCCCTTTCGCCCACGTTTGCGTCCTCCTCTCCCACGATGCGAACGGAACGATAGCGTCGTCCTGCAGCACCGCCCCGATCCACCTCGTCCTGTTCTCTCCCCGTCCCCAGACAAGATCTCGCAGCTTCTTCGATTCGTTCATCGTGCCCCGTCGGGTCTCCCCCTACCGATGTCGAATCAGGCCACGGTCTGCGCCTGCCCTCGCACTGTCTGTTGCCTCACCTCGGTCAAACCAAAGAGCATCCACGCGAGCGAACCGTGGCGGACAGTCCCTCCCCCCCCCCCCCCCCCCCCAGTCTGTCTTTTTCATCTGTGAGGAGGCATGTTTCTTTCTCTTTCCCATTTGAGCTCGGGCGCCTGGCACTCACAGGCAGGTCATACGAGGTCGAGAGATATCCAAGAGGACAACGAATGACGTGCATCTTTGCTTTGGAGAGAGACAGAGAGAGAGGGCATCATAAACAGCTACAAACCCAGTAGCTCTGGGCAACCCTTGGCCGCTTGTCTAGACACCTCGACTGTCGCCAAAATTCCAATGGCAGTACTGACATTTTCTCCCCTGGATGCAGCTACGGTCGCCTTGTTCGCTGCGACATTCCTGCTCCTCGCTCTGCGTCGAGCCGCCTGTGAGTATTTGTGCCAACTGGCTCGCTACCCGGGATCTCGAGATGGATCCCTGAGCAGACTCGCTGACACCGCAAGTAGCTTTGCTTTCGTCGAGTACGAGGACCGCCGTGATGCCGATGATGCATACCACGATATGCATAACAAGCGCCTTGGCCGCGACGACATCCTGAAGATCGAGGTGGGTGCAAGCCGCTTATGGAGCAGCAGATCCGGACACGGAAAGAGGCGCTGAACAGCTGACGAAACTGACTCTGTCTTCTAGTGGGCACGCACTCCTCCGTCCGCATCGTGGCGCTTCGATTCTGGCCGTGACCGCGACCGTCGCCGCTCTCCCCGCCGTGGTGGCCGCTCGACCTCTCCCCGCCGTCGGGATAGCTCTCCCCGTAAGGAGGACAGACGTGACCGCGACCTCGACCGCGACTCTCGCCGCGACCGCGGTGACCGGTCTCGCAGCCCGGATCATCGGTACGACTGCCTTTTTTTAAAAGCTTCTTTGCCTACCTTCAACTTTGGAACATTGCTAACTCTTCAACCAGTGACCGCGACCGCGACCTGAAGGATGACCGTGATGACCGCCGTGAGAATGGGACCAACGGCGACGACCGGAAGGAGCGCGAGCGCATCGACAGCCCGCCGCCGCCGGCTCACGACGAATTGGATGTTGCGGAGTAGGGGCCCGATGCCAACACGAAGATCAAACAGGGACACGGCTACAATAGATCGGTCCGATACGTTTCCCCCATGAAAGACGTTGTATTCCACGGACCGCACCCGAGAACGAGCCAAGGCGTCACTCCTCTGGTGTCGAGGATTACCTCGCTCAAAGTTTAAGTGTCTTCTTGCCACCCGTTTTCGTTTGCGGAAGAAACCAGACGGCGACCAACAGAGTCGATCTCTTTCTGTTGTTGCTTAACATGTCCTTGCTTTTCCCCATTGTATCTCTCCTTCTCTCTTTTTCCCTGCTCGTATCGTGTTCTTTTTATTTTCTTCTAGTGTTCGGATCGATCGGTGTCGCACGCGAACGTTTCCCGTCACGTCAGTTTCCCAGCTCCTTCCAATACGGACACCCCTCGTCTTCCTTTCGGCTTGTCTCTCGCCCATCGCTGCCTGTGGTTCCAATCCTTTCTCTTGCACCAGTTCAAACGCTCAGCGCAAGCGGAGGACCTCGACCGGCGAAATTCCTCGCACGGAGGTTTACGGCGGCATTGCCGGGGACCTGACGATTTGCTCCCCCTCCCCCCCCCCCCCCCGCGGTTCTCACCTTTGCGGAGGGGGGGTTCCCCCCCTCTGTTTACCACCTTTCGACGGATGCGGAACGGCGGTTAGCGGACGACGGTTAGCGGACGGCGCGGCGACTAGGTTTCATGCTTTTCTTCGAGGCCGATTTCTCGAAAAGCAGGGAAGCCTTCTGACCAAAAAGTAATGTGTTTTTCAACCTCCGTTCTCTTGTTTTGTTTTTGTTTTTGTTTTTGTTTTCCCGTGCTCTTTGCCTTGACTTTGCACATCTGTGCAGTGTACAATCGTTGCTCTCCCGGTATCTTCAGGCAACACGCACTCTGCTGCGGTCCTCGGGCCTATCGGGACGGAGAATGCAGGATGTCAAGAAGGAAACCTGTGGGCTTAGCAGACCGATGTATACATGTGTGTGCCTTTGTAGACAATGCAGAGCAAAATGCAACCGAAGCCTGTTCAGCCGCGTCCTCCTGTGAAGCGTTGGGTGTGTGACTGGGGCTTGCTTACGCCGTGAAGAGCCTGCCGTGTTGCTGTCTCCGGTCGTGGGGCATTGGTCCTTGGTGTCGTTGGCCGCCAGCCCACGGCCGCACGGCTTCCAGGAGAGATGCAACAATGGGCCAAAGGAACAGAGCTTGGCGAGAGGGCGTCGAAACCATTGAGAATTCAAGGCGAACCACATGACCCAGAACCCCTGCCCCAAGCGGACCTAGGGCCGCACACGACCGCGCCGCGGAGAGAAGGCGGGGGGAGGGGGGAGACAGGAGAAACGGGGATGCAGGTCGCGGGGATCGGCAAATGCAACCCAGCCGTGCACCTGGGAATGAGAGAGAGAGGGGCTTTAGCTTCCCCAGATTAGGTGGGTGCCTCGCATACGTACGTATTGCGCAGACTCGTAAGATACTTTGCATAAGCAACTCGTCCACACCGCGCGTGTCGGGAGCGCCGTCTGCAAGCGACCCGGCCCTCTCTTTCTTGACAGCCCCCCCCGTCACGCCAATTTTGCTTCCTTCTTTTTCTTGTTGCAGGGGTGCGTGGCGCCCGCGCCCGCCTTCTGCTTCTTTCTTTTTTTTTCTCCCGCTTCCCCCCTCCTCCCCTCACCTCTGCAGCTCCGGAGGAAGTCGGCGAGATTCGGCTACGGCGGTGCATGCCACATCCGAGGGGCCCTATCTCGCCCCTCCACCCCCCCCCCCCCCCATCCAAAGAAGAAACTCAAAGCGAGATGTGTCGTGCGATGGGCGGGCGTCCTGGAATCCTGCTCTGCGCAGAAAGACGAGAGGCATATCGATTGGTTGGTGAGGCACGTGACGGGTCCCCCGGAGCGGCCAGACTCCCCCCCCTACAGAAGATTCGATGTCGTTTATTACGAGCAGAAAGCGGCGGCCAGTCTGATGTGTTGCCTTGCCGCCACCCCGCACAACCTGCGGTTGCTTCGAGCCCTCCAGAATGGACTCGCATTGGACGGCCGGAGGGGCGGTCCTGTCGGGGTCAGAATGTAGCCAAGCCCCCTTGGACCGCACGAGAAGCCACGGTCTCAGCGTGCCCCTTTGCCCGTTCATTCGCATGCTGTCTGAGCTTGGCGGGCAATCCGGAGCCGACATGCACCGCTCATTGGGCCGCCTTTCCAGTGTCTCGTCGTTTCCCGCCCCCCTTGCAGGCCCCCCTGAGTCTGTCCAGCTGACGGGAGGTCTCTTTTGGGGAGGCGTGTGCGTTGTCCTGGCCTGGGGTTCTTTGCGTTCGTTGTCCTCAGGACACGCCAGTTTCCTGCCAATGGGACCGTGCAGAACACCGATGCCAGTCGTGTGCATCGTACCGAACGGCGTCGATGGCCGAAGCTTGTCAGCAGAGACAGAGGGAGGGGGAGGCGGAGGCGGCGTGTGATTATCAGCCTCGCCAAAAAGTTGAGTCTCTGTATCCACTTCTTTCCGCGCTGTGCAAAAACGCATAAGACCAGAACTGGCAAGAGCGCATCGGGTTTTGTTTGCGACCCTTCTTTCCACTTTTCGCTTTCCGCTTTACCATTGTTTTACACCGTATCGTAACGTACCAACCGGCGCCTTCCTTTGCCTGCCCCATCCACGGTCAGAGCTTGTTTCCCCAGTTTTGCCACTAACGAACAAACAAAACAGCACATGAGAGGGGGGGGAAGGTGCAAGATGATGCTGTTTCGACCGATCTTCGTAGACTTGTCGCGACTCTGCCCCGAGGTCTGATGACCTTTTGCTTCTTGGGCAAACGAGGATAGCCAGAATAGAAAAAAAAAAGAAAACGAGAAAAAATAAAGGGGTAAAAAGAAAGTCGGAAAATAAAAGGCGCACAGGCCGTCTATTGCACCTTCCCTGTTGGATGACTTGGCCGTCCGTGTTCCTTCTCGTTTCCAACAACGAAACGGGCAACTCCTTCCTTGACAAACAGTTGCTTAGGGCAAGAGCGACGACCAATCTCACCCAGTCGCCTTTTCTTCTTTTCCTTTTTCTTCTTCTTCTTCTTCTTCTTCTTTTTCTTCTCTCTTCTTTCTTGTCCTCCTCCCTCCTCTCTCCCCACCGCCCGCCGCCCCAACCCATCCGACGCGCCCTGTCCTGCAAATGTCGCTCTCGCCATTCAAACGTCAACCTCGCGTGCTATTGTAACAGAGCCGGACTCGCCAGTTACTTTCAGAACTCTTGCTATTTCGCCTTATTTTCAATCTTGCAGCAGCGACGTGCAAGAATTTCTTTTTGGGCCTTTGCCAATCTCTAATCAGTCTCTCGATCACAGCTTATATACTTTTTGGTGCCTGCGGCCTCCATTATCTATCACTGCGCTTTCCTGGTGTCCTAGCTGGCGGCTTCCACCCGGCCCTTTCCCTACTTCCGACATCCGAACTAAACCGCTCCTAAAAGACAGCCTTGTTCAATGCAACCCCTGATTGCGCCGACGCTCGAGACAGCCATCTCGAAACCCGTCGCCTTGTTTTCGCTGCCGAATTTGCGACAATAGACAGTGCCCTTTTTCTCCTGTTCCCCCTTCGAATTCTCCCTTTTCGACTTGCTACCGGCCTCCCGTCGCACGCGTAATCGTCTGCTTAGAGACCGGCTTCCCGTCCGCCGCGGAATCCGCCTATTTCGGGTTAAGCTTTTCCTCCTCAGAAAATAAAAAAAACCCCTTGCCGACTCTGCCTCTTTCCGACTTTCCTACGCGACGACAACCCGGCACGAAACGAAGAACACGCGCACTCGCCGCCGCCGACTTGCTGCTGCCGCCGCCCAGGGGAAGAGGGCGCGTCGTGAAGACTTGCGAGCGTTTGCTGTTTTCATTGGCCTTGACTTTTTGGACCTGTTGGAGCTTTAGGGCGCACGCCGAAAGGCAGTCCCTTCTCTTTTCTCTTTTTGGTTGCTTGGGTATTGTCCAGCTTCCACCGCCACAATGGCGACCGTACGTCGATCCCGAAACCTCCTTCCCCCTTCCTCCCTCATCCTGCATGGCGCAATCGACGTGCTGTTCCCCCTCTCCCCCCTTCTTCCCCCCCTTCCCTTTTGCGACTTTTGCCTGGTGTGACCTGCTAACGCCTCTCTGACTTTAGAATGACATACTAAGCCGGAAACCACCAGTTCGGGGCGATGTCACGACGCACTTCCTCTACTTCGTGTCTGACCCTGTTGTCGCTGCCTTTGGTGGTGGTGGTGTGGCCGGTGCCGTATCCCGAACCGTCGTCTCCCCGCTTGAGCGCCTCAAGATTCTTTTCCAGGTCCAAAGCGCTGGCCGTACCGAATACAAGATGTCCGTGGGCCGGGCACTCAAGAAAATGTGGGTGGAGGAAGGCTGGCGTGGGTTTATGCGCGGCAATGGCACCAACTGCATCCGCATTGTGCCCTACTCAGCTGTGCAGTTTGGTAGCTACAACTTCTACAAGAAGGTGAGGGATACTCGAACAACGGGGACGCGAGTGCGAGGGGGCCCCCTTGCACCCCAATGCTTTCTTTTGTTGTCAACAGCTGAAGACGGGCTAACATTCTTGGTCCCAGTTCTTCGAGCCGCAACCCGGAGCCGACCTGACGTCATTATCCCGCCTCTTGTGTGGTGGCATTGCCGGCGTCACGTCGGTCGTGTTCACATACCCCCTCGACATCGTCCGAACACGGCTTTCGATCCAGACAGCCTCGTTTGCCGATTTAGCAAACAAGTCAGGGAAGTTGCCGGGCATGTGGGAGACGTTGGTACTGATGTACCGAAACGAAGGCGGCTTCCTGGCGCTGTACCGTGGCATCGTCCCCACCGTTGCGGGCGTCGCTCCTTACGTATGAACAACCCGGTGAACTCAAGCGGGTCGAATTTGCTTCAGGAGGCAGAGCTAGCTAACACAAAGCAGGTCGGTCTCAACTTTATGACATACGAGGCGGTCCGGGAATACTTCACAGCCGAAGGCGAGAAGAACCCCACGGCGTTACGAAAACTGGCTGCTGGCGCCATCTCGGGTGCTGTTGCGCAGACCTGCACCTATCCGTTGTATGTACTCGTGCGACTTTTCGACCATCGGATCGGTACATTATCCGGTGCACTGCTCCGCAGTCGATTCTTGCTGACGTTTGCTGTTGTAGTGATGTGCTGCGCCGCCGGTTCCAAATCAATACGATGTCCGGCATGGGCTACAAATACAAGTCGTTGGCCGACGCCATCCGTGTCATTATCCTTGAAGAAGGCGTCAAGGGCCTCTACAAGGGCATCGCGCCGAATCTGCTCAAAGTCGCCCCCAGCATGGCCTCAAGCTGGCTGAGCTTCGAGATGTCCCGAGATTTTCTTTTGGGGTTACGGCCCGAGACAGAAGACGATGCCATCTCATAACAATATTAATCAAAGAGAAGAAAAAAAAAAGGAAAATAACAAACTCTCAATGATTTTCAGTCTAGACAGCGATGGGAGCCATTCTTACAGCATCCTACACATTAGAAGACTTTGCGATTTCATCCTCTCCGCCCCTCCTTTGCTTTCTTTGTCGACTCCCTTCTATTATACTCTGCGATCTGCTGTGGCCACTTACTGGATAGAAAACGGGACGAAGTGACGCCCCCAGAAGTCTCACCGAGGCCCAAGTGGGTTGAGACAAGCGGGAGGACGCGCCACTCTCAGCGATCAGAAGGTCATAGCGAGCCGCCGACCTGTCACACGCTATTTCGCCAGAGAAGGAAGTGGCCGGTGTCGGCAAGTGACCAGCACGTCGTTCTACAAAACTTGGACGAAACGAACTGCGCTTCCGAGACGAGTCGCGGAAAGGGGGGGGGAAGGTCGCCTTGTCATAGACCACACAGCGTTTTCTGGGGTTGAGAGATTGCCCGCTCTTAGATACAATGGGCTCTAGGACAGGCTGCTGCTTGTGAATCCGAGCGTGCATATCATTTCGGTAATGAATTTTAGACCTTTCTAACGTTTTGTCTCTTCGCTGAGGTTGCTCTGTTCAGCTCCTTCGACGCCCCTCAAGGACATCGCCATTGTTGTTTGTGATTATGTAATTATTTTGGGCCTTGGATTCCAGGCACTAAAATCGGAGACCCTGTTCTACGAGGTCGTTGGAAAAGTTACCCTAATTGCCGGTTCCCACCGCCCTCCCACCATTTTTCGGCATCAATTTCGAGCAGAAAAGCAGAAGTGGGGCCCCTCTTTGAAATTCCTTAGCGCCCCAATTTTTATCCTAATTTTTTTTTGGCTGGGAACTTTTCCCTCTCGTGGTGGTCGACGGCTGCTCTATCTCTCTCTTTTTTTCTTCCTTTTCCTTCCCCCCCCCCCCTCTCCAACCATCACGACAATTTCATTTTGTCCACCGACCATTTTCATCTTCGACTTTCGGGTTCCTGGGGGATCATTCAAATCTCTTTGAGAGTCAGCTTTTCAACATGGGTACGTGAGAGAGCAAGCCTTTTTGTCCTCTTCCCCTCGTCCTCGTCTCCCTCTCTCTCGCATCTTACTCTCAGCCTCCCTCTTTTGCTCCCTCTCTAGGGGGGGCGGGAGGGGAAGGGGTGGGAGGAGGGAGAGGGGGTCGAGGAGGAGACGGGGAGGCAACTGGCTTCTTTTTCCTTTTCGAGTGTGCGAGTGGACGGAACAATCGACAACGCTTTGGGGAACAACCGGAGAAGGAGAACGCTACACGGACACACCTCCCGAGACCAACGCCGAGAGACGCGCGTGCGGAGAACACGGAGGTTCAGAGGGAAAGAGGACTGCGCTGCGGGAGGCCCATTCTGTTCGGAAACGGATGGCGTGGGCGAACCGGGAATGAATGCTGGTTGTGGGGGAGGGCGGCGGGCGACTCGTCTCTCGTCCTTGCCCTTCCTCTCAGACAGAGCATCCCGAGCGGCCACGGCCTCCTCTTTTCTCTCGCACCTTTACTGCTCTGCGCTGTTCGTCTCTCGGATCGTCTTGTGCGGCTGGCTGTTTAGCGCTTCTACTCCGTCCCTCTTGCTTTGCTCGGTGTTCCGTCTGCGAACCGTTTGGCACTGCTGGACTGGACGTGGTCGACCGGGGGGGAAGAGATCGATGGGACGAGGAGGCTCTTTCACTTCTTCAACCATGCCTGGGCTTTACGTTCTGTCGTCGCTCTCTTGTGCTTCGTTCTTCCTTCTCAATGGCTCTGGTGATACAGGCCTGGGAGGGGGGAAAAGGCACTGGAGGCTCTGACACGGGAAACAGTCCTGGCACGGAGATGAAGAGAAAAGACCGTCTCGTCTCTTCTCATGTCTCTCGCCACCTCGTCGATGCGACCGGTCTGGCTTTTGCCTCTCTACAAAAAAATCTTTATTGTTTTTTGTACTTTCTGAGCATACCAAAGAACCAAAGGGGCTGACTGGGATGGATTTTTTTCTTTTCTTCCTTTCGTTTTTGTAGGTATCGATCTCAACCACCACCACGTGCGCGGCACCCACCGCAAGGCACCCAAGAGCGACAACGTCTACCTGAAGCTGCTCGTGAAGCTGTACCGCTTCCTGGCCCGTGAGTTTCCCATTCTCGTTCTCTTTTGCTCCTCGTTCCATCTTATTCGGATCGACGAACGCTGGGGAAAAGGAATCCTCCTTTTTCTTCCTCCCCTTCCCATACTGACCCTCCTTTCTCTCCGGCCAGGCCGTACCGATGCCTCTTTCAACCGCGTCGTCCTGCGCCGCCTCTTCATGTCGCGCATCAACCGCCCTCCCGTCTCCCTGTCCCGCATCGCCGCCAACACCCGGAACGGCGACAGCGCCAAGAAGACCATTGTCGTGGTCGGCACCGTCACCGACGACAACCGCCTCCTGACCGTCCCCAAGGTCGAGGTCGCCGCCCTGCGCTTCACCGCCACGGCCCGCTCGCGCATCACCGCTGCCGGCGGCCGCGCCCTGACCCTGGACCAGCTGGCCCTGGAGAAGCCCACGGGTGCCAACACCATTCTGCTGCGCGGCCCCAAGAACTCGCGCGAGGCCTTCAAGCACTTTGGTTTCGGCCCGCACAGCCACAAGGTACGTGCCTCGTCAAAAAAAAAAAACCCAACTCCTTTCCCCTCTCTCTCTCTCGGATGCCAGGCGCTAACCCCCCTTACAGAAGCCTTACGTCGCATCCAAGGGCCGCAAGTTCGAGCGTGCCCGTGGTCGGAGACGGTCTCGCGGCTTCAAGGTCTAAATGGGAGTCCCTTCCTTTTTTATACTCTTTTTTTCCCCTGTCTCTCTCTGTGTGTGTGGGCTTTGGTTGTCTTTGCTTGTTGGGGGGAGGGGGCGAGGGCTGCTTGTGCTGCTCTGCTGCTCTGCTGCTCTGCTCCGTCCTTCAAACAACCATCATCTTCCAAGCACAAAAACAAAAAGTCGGATGTCGTGAAGAAAGAAGACGAAAAAAAGAACAAGAGAAAAGAAACAAAAGAGGGACCGGCAGGATGGACGAGGAAGGACGAGTCGTTCTCTTTCATGCCCACCCCCTGCCGCCGTCGCCTCGGGCAAATGGATTCGTATATGGCTTTGTACCTTTTTTCTTTCTGTTTATTTTTGTTTCCGGTCTCAAAACTGTGTTCGGGGCGCGAGGGTTGTGTATTACCGCAGATCCGGGAGGACAATATCTTCGTAACGAAACGTCTCTAAAAATTTGATAACGATCAACAATCATTGGGGTGCTCGCTGTGATTTGTGACAAAACACAAGATAAAGAAACCCGAAAGGGGGGGGGGGGGGGGAGATACAAAAACGCCTTTATGTGTTCCTAGTTGCCTCTCTATTTCGTTGTCTATTCCGCATGCTGCAGAATATATCATGACTCTACATTCAGGTCCTCCCATGTCACGTCCTTCTTTCTCCGCAACGCCACAAAGAATGCCTCTTTTGATTCCTAGACGCCGTCCGTGGTTCCCCGGTCTGTCAGCATCCGAGTTCTTGCGTGTCGAGGCATGGGGCATATACATATATGTATATATATATATACATATTATTTTGCTTACACTTCGGGACGACTCGGGCTTTTCCCGCATGACTTTGGCAAACATCTTTTTCAGACGTGTCTCGAGCATCTTGTCCTCGCCGCCCTGGTAGAACTTGCACACAAAGTGGCCGCCAGGCCGCAAGGTGTCGCTCGCAAACTCGAGGGCGGCGTTGCAGAGGTCCATGCTGCCGGCGTGGTCGCGGAAGGCGTTGCCGCTCGTGTTCATCATCCTGCGGTAAGGGTTACTCAGCGTGTTCAGCCAAAAGCCATACGTTTGGGGCCAGGGCGCTGACATGTCGCTCAGGACCACATCTACCATACGATGGCGGTGGCCGTGGTCGTGGTCGTCGCAGCCACCGCCATCGTAGAGGAGCGGACCCGAGGGGGAGGTGGCGGAGGAGGAGGAGGACGTCGACGACGACGACGACGCCGACGCCGACGACGCCGACGCCCGGCGCTCCATCTCGAGGTAGCTCGGGCGGTCGATGACGACGTCGCCGGTGGCAACGGGGGGCTCGGCGGCGTCGCCGTCTTCCTCGTCCTCTCTGCCGTCATTGTTCGTCTCCGTTGTCTCGGCGTCTATCCTCGGCGGTGTCGGCAGCGTCTGCAGCGTCTGTGGTACGGCGGGGGCCGGCGCTTTGGCCAAAAAGTCCTTCACCATCTGGCGGACGGTCGGCGACAGAAAGTTGCCCTGGATCGTCGACACGCCGCGGGGCGGCTGTGCCGGGATCAGGTCGATGCCGAGCACGCGGCCCGAAGGCTTTGTCCGTTCCACGGCAACCTGTGGCGGGGAGAGAAAAGGTAAGCTTCTGGAGAACACTTCGGCAGACACAAGAAGAAAAAAAACGGTATCCATCCCTGCCCCCCCGGTGTCCGTATGCCGGAACGTACCTGCGACCAGCTCCCTGGTGCATAGCCCTAGTAGAGATTAGCAGACGAGGACAAGAAAAAGGGCTCTTGGGGCGCGCGCACGGCTCCATTCTCAAGTTGTTCTTTTTCTCTTTTTTTTTCTTCCTCTCTTTTCTTCTTCTGTCTCTTTCTTCTTCTCCTTCTTCCTCTCTTTTCCTTCTCACACCTCCCCGGAAAGACGGCGGCCTACAAGATCCACGATTGTCTGTCCGGGTTTGAACAGCCGGTATTTGGCGTCCATCTACTCCGCCGTTAGCAAAGCAGCAACATGGATGGTATAACAGTAGACGAAAGACGATAGACGATAGACGATAGACGATGGACGATTTACGGTAGACAATGGACAATGGACAATAGACCACAGCAAACGTCTCGTGCAGGAGCCTGTCCGGCAGCCATGCTTACCTCCAGCAGCTTGAAGGCGGCCCGGCTCTTCAGGCCCCGGACCTTGGCCTCACGCGCAAACTGGTCCTTGCCCTGGCGCGTCTTCCAGCGCGTGCTGGACGCGGCAGCGGCAGCCGGGCTGCTCGAAAAGAACCGGCATGTGCACCGGCAAAGCTGGCATGGCACCTGGCCCGCAGGCCCCGACGGGCGGCGAGGTCGTATGAACACCGCCGACGCCGTTGCGGCAGTGGCCGCGGGTCCTGGCGCGGCGCCGACAGCGAGCACGGCCGCTGCCGACCGGCGACAGACGGCCCCAAGGGCCGCCAGCATGAGCCTGAGGAGGCCAGGGGGGGGGTGGATGAGGAGAAAGAGAGAGTGCGAAAAGGCGAGGGTGAAGGGGCGTGGGGTGTGGAAGGGCGTGTGGCGTCACGGTCGTCGTCGAGGGCGCATTTCTGATACGACGGCAGACTCAGTAAAAATTTACCTGCATAAACGGGCCGGCAGAGTACCCACATGTTCAGCAAGACCACTAGCTATTAACACGGTCCGTCCTGATTCCACATCGCCAAGGCGGGCGCCGCGACGCTCCAACGTCTTGTACGCTTGTGCGCCGCAATTGGCTCCTTTCCTCATTCTTGTCTATTTCTGACCGCTTCCTCGACTCGGACGCCATCACTGCAACGTGCACACGTCTGTCCGAAAACAAAATAGACGACGGGTGGAGAGATGGAAATGCAACGCAACAGCACGTCTGGCGGCGTGAAAACATGCTTTGCCCCCAAGCCGAGGCCATAGTGGGGCCTGTGACGCAATGCACCCGGCCTGATTCGCTGCGCTCCCAGTAGCTGCTCGCACAGGGCGCGCCACAGGGACGGGGGCTCCATATTAATAGGGCTCGAATTGGCCCGCGCCGACGGAGTATGCTGGGGGAGGGAAGGAGCTGCTGGACTGTGTCTGGGCTGCCATGCCGCACCTTCCTCTGTCGAATTGCTCCTGGCGAGTCGGGCCTCGCTCCTGCCGTCCTGCATGGAACAGCTCGTGTTCCAGCCCCACTGTAGCGTGCGCAGCCTTACACTGTTCTGCGCCTGGCCAGGCCAGTCTTCCCCCCCCCTTCACCTCCCAGTGACATCACCCGGCGCTATTGGCCCTCTTCCGTCGGCCTCGGGCCAGTCGACGTGCAAAATGGTTCCCCCTTCGGCCTGACTGGGCCGGAAGAGAATGGCGTCGGCTTGTTTTCTCTAGCTGCCTGCTGCTGTTTGGCGGCCGGCGCTTGGACTTGACCGCCAAGGGTTGCTGACGTCCGACCAGGAGGTATAAGTAGGCCGTGTCGCCGCCGTCCCTCGACGTCTGGATGGAAACAACTTCAGAGCATCCTCTTACCATCCTGCCATCTTCACCATCTTCAGACATCTCTTCTGGTCGCGCCTTGAATATCCTCCCTTACTACACAGTTCTCTCTTGACCGTTGTAACCCTCACCCCCCTCTCCCTCCCAAATACAATCGTAATGGCTTCCCCCGGCTTCTTCCGACCGTCCATGGTCGCCCAGAATTTCCCGGGCAGAACGGCCAAGTTCACCGAGCGGAACCTCCCCGACCTCACCGGCAAAGTCTACCTCGTCACGGGCGCCAACGCCGGCGTCGGCAAAGAGCTCTCCCGCATCCTCTACGCCAAAAACGCCACCGTTTACATGGCCTGCCGCTCCGAGCAGAAGGCCCAAAAGGCCATGGACGAGATCACTGCCGCTGCCCCTGCTGCTGCTGCTACTGCTACCGCACCCGCCACCCCCGCCGCCGCCCCTGCCACCACCCCCAAGGGCAGCCTCCACTACATTCACATTGACCTCGGCGACCTGCGCTCCATCAAGCCCGCCGCCGAGGCCTTCCTGACCCGCGAGACCAAGCTGCACGTGCTCTTCAACAATGCGGGCGTCATGGTGCCGCCCACGTCCCAGACGTCCACCGTCCAGGGCTACGACGTGCAGCTGGGCACCAACGCCGTCGCGCCCTTCCTGCTGACGCAGCTGCTGACGCCCGTCCTCAAGGACACGGCCGCCAAGGAAGGGACGGCCACGCGCGTCATCTGGGTCGCGTCCATGGCCGCCGAGCTGTACTCGGGCAAGTACGGCATCGACATGGCCAACCTGCGCGGCAAGACGTACGTCGACCCGCCGGCGGACCCCATGACGCTGTACGGCAACAGCAAGGCCGCGTCGTATCTGCACAGCGTCGAGTACGCGCGCCGCCACCGCGCCGACGGCATCATCAGCATGGCCCTCAACCCGGGCAACCTGGACTCGGACCTGTACCGCACCGTGGGCGGCCCGGGAAAGGACCAGAAGCAGCCGGCAAAGGAGTCGGACGGCCTGGGCTTCTTCCAGCGCATCGGCATGAGTTTTTTCCGCAGCACCATGCTGCACCCGTCCGTCTACGGCGCCTACACGGAGCTGTTTGCGGGCTTCTCGCCCGAGGTAACGCTGGAGAACTCCGGGTCGTGGATCGGCCCCTGGGGCCGCTTCTTCAACATGCGCAGCGACATTGTCAACAATGCCAAGCCCAAGGCCGAGGGCGGCCGCGGCGGCGCCGAGGGGCTCTGGGAGTGGACCATGGCGCAGGTCGAGCCGTTTATGTGAGCGGTGGAGGAGCGGAGGGTAGCATATGCTCGTCGTCTTTTCTCTCTCTCTCTCTCACAACCTACGGGTTTCTGTTCTTGTATTCGCTGCTCTTTTGCTACACCTGGTTTGTTTGAGATATCCCTGCACTTTCTTGTCATTATATTTCCATTTCACCATCTAGATAGACTATTAGAGTTCACCAAATTGTCCACATCTGCCATAGATCATCGTCCCTCATTGTCGACATGTGACCTGTGACATCGCAAGACACGGAATCGTTGACCCGTCAATTCAATAATCGAAAGGCTGCTCTCTACCGCAATACTCGTACACGCTGGCCCTTTGCTCATGCCTGCCCAGCATCCTATCCATCCATGGCGGCCCGAGGAGACCAAGAAAGAAGAAAAAGAAGGAAAGCAAAGAGTACACCCCAAAAAGACCAAAAAAAACCCATGCCCAGAAAACTCCGTCCCAATGCACAAGATAAACCAGACCTCCTCTCTCTTGAAAGAAAAAATAAATCTTACATCACATTTCACTCCCTTCCCGCTATGCCAAGAAGCTGGCATTTACGCCTCGTCGGTCTCGCTTCAGAGGTGAGAACCCGCCACCGACGGCGCCAAACGCATTCCTCGTGCCGCCCAGCATTGTCCGCTTGCCGGCGCCTCCCACCGCCGCGGCGCGCCCCCCGCCCAGGGTCTTCACAGTCCGCTTGACCGCGGCAGCACCGGCCGCCGACGCGGCTGCCGCCAAGGGCTTCATCGGCCGTGCCAGCGCACCATCCTCCTGGGCGCCGTCGTCATCGTCCTCGTCAAACACTGTCTTGCTGCTGGCGCCCAGGATCTTCCGCTTCTTCTTCTTGGGCTCAGCCTCTGCTGTTGCTGCCTTTGCTGCAGCAGCTCCGGCTACCGTGCTCTTCTTCTCCTTGGGAGCACCAGCAGCCGCTGTTGTAGCAGGGGGCGGTGGGCGGTTCTCCTGTTCGGCTGCCGGCTCGTCAACCGCCGTCTCGGCTGGTGCCGTCGTGGGCGGCGGCAGCGGCTTGCTTGCTGCACCGGGAACCGCCTCGGCCGGCTGCACCTTCATGTTCTTCTTGGAGATGGGCGCATCACCAAGAACCTTCTCCTTTGGCGGCCGGCCGCGACGCTTTGGCGCTCCGTCGTCGGCTGCCTTTGACGCCGTGGCTAAAGATGAAGAGCCAGTGACATCGACAGAAGACAGTGCCGTGCTGGCGGGGACACGCTGGCCCATAATCGAGTCCTCGGGCAGCTCGCTCTCTTCCTCCGGTGCCGTTGCCGTCGTCACCGATGCTGGCTTGTCGTGTCCTTCTTGAGCTGCAGCGGCGGATGCCGTTGCTGTGGATTTTTCTGCGGGCGCCGCATCGGGGGATTCATCCACAAGGCTGCTCGTCTTGTTGAGGAATGGCGTGATGGAAAAGGCCGACTTCTGCACCACCATCGACGGATCGAAGCCCCTCTTCTTAAGCGGGCGCTTTGTTCTTCCCTCGTTGGCGATGCCTGGCGTTTGGAGCAGCAGTTCCGGTCCGCTGGGCTCTTCCACCCGCCGTTTCCGCTGGGCCTGTGCCTGCAGCTTTGCACCCCCTGCACTCGCGGCGCCTGCTGCCTTTGTCTTCTTCGGGCCATCCTTGGCCGTAGGTGCTATACTGCGAGCAGGCTTCTCTTGGGCAGCAGCGGGGGCGACGGCGACGGTGGCGGCGGCGGTTGCAGCAGACAGCTCGGCACGGGCACCCTTGAGCTCCTCACGCACCTCCCGCAGTTTGGCCTTCAGATCACCCACCCGCAGCTCAAACACGTCGATTTGACCGCGCGCCTCGGACAGCTCTGTCTCCAGAGCCCTCTTGGCGCGCTGGCTCTCTCGCTTTTCGTCTTCAAGCGCCTTCTCTAGCTCCTTGGCCCGGCTCTGCAGCCCTTCTGCGGCGGCGGCCTCGGCCTTGTCGGACTGCGCGGCCTCGCGGGCCGCCTGCTCCTTCTGGATCTTTTCCCGGGCCCGCTTCTCAGCGGCCAACTTCTTCTCCAGCTCCTGCACTTGCTGCCGCAGGTCGTCGATCTCGCCTTCGTTGTCGTCGCTTGCCTGGCGCTGCGCCGCGCGCTGTGCGGCTCGCTTCTCGTTGGCGAGTTCGACTTCTAGCGTATTCAGCTGCCGTTCGAGCGCAAGCTTCTCAGACAGCACGTCCTTCTGGTGGGCCACCTGTGACCGCAGGTGTTCGACTTCGGGTTTCAGCATGGCGACTTCGCGGGAGAGCGCGAGCTTCTCCGTTAGGACCTTTGTGGAGTCGTGCGTAACGTTGCTGAGAGACAGCAGCTCGGTCTACACCAGGGGAGAAATCAGATGTCAGCAATTCCGCGCAGGCAGAAGGCGGCTTCTCCGTAAACCATTTTGTGACCCGCCCCCTTCATTCCCCCCTTTATCTCCCCTCCCCTCCGATAAAAAAAGGAACATACTCGTAGGGTGGCATGCTCGCGAGCCTGAGCTCGCACTTGTGCGTCCTGTTCCCGGCATTTGTGGTTCAGACGTTCGAGCGCGACCTGGTCGTCGTCGTGCCGTGTCGAGAGGGTGGCGACGCGGGTGTCCAGATACGCCACCTGGTCCGTCAACCGGCCGTTCTCCCCCTGCAGCAGGGCAACGCGGACCTTTTGCCGCCGAACCTCCTCGTCCTTGGCCACGAGGGCCTCCTGGTGCCGGACCTCGACGTACTTGAGGCCGAGCTCGTGGCTCATCTCGGATCTCTGCGCCGAGCACATCTGTCAGTGTCCTGCTGTCTCTGCTGTCTCTCATGTATCTTGTCAAAGGAACCAGTGGCAGCAAGGGCCCGAATCGAGGAAGCAAGAGCCGTCGTACCTTGTCAATATCCATGTCGTCGACGTGAAGGGAAGTGGCGCGCGTTCTCGTCGCGACGGCGACTTCCTCGAGCGGAGGAAGGCGAGGACGGCAAAAAGAAATGCGGCCGACAAAGAAAAGGAGATAAAAAAAGGATATGATGTTGCGCGGCAGCAAGTCGAAAGCGATGCTCAATGGAGAGAAATCCGGAGACGTCCTTGCACGATAAGAAAAACTGTCGTCGAGATGTCGAGAGAGATTGAGAGTCCCAGGCAACAGGCCAAAAGAGAGAGGAGGGCAGGAGCGCGGGAACGGGGGGGCCAAGGGTGGGCCAATGTTTTGGCTGGGCGGGTTGTTTACTTTCCCACCCGAAGCAGATTAACGTATTGTGTTATGTCAGCCCCGTGTGTCAGCTGCAGTGGCTGGTTACTGAGGCAAAAGCGTGGTGTTGTTGTATTCTGTAGAAGTAGGATCAGAGGCCCGAAGACACCCGAATGCAAGAAATAGGGGTCCTAGTGGGCCCTATAGGGCGCGGCAGAAAGGCGCGCCCTGATTGGCCAATGCAGAAAATAGGCCACATCATGTGACACACCCCCTTAGGGAGGCCCGAAGGGGCTCCTTGGACAAGAACATCACCAGATTTATATAGGCCTCTTTTCCTCCGTATCATCGTCATCTCCTAGCCCTAGGGCACTAAACTCATCCTCCTAAACCACCTCTTTAAGGCCTTCTTCGCTGTTAAAGGCCTGGTGCTTAGGAGGTAATAACGTTGTCAAGTCCGTTACCCGAATTAGTTTTTAAGCCCGGCGCTGCTTCTTAACGGAGAGGCACTTAGTCAAGTAGTCGGCCTTTATTTTAAAAGTTACTACCCACTAAAAGTCTACCCGTTTATCCTTATACTCCTACCGTAACTAATAGTTATAAATATCTACGTACTATAACGCCGTTTAAAGCTTTAGGTTCTCTTTTTTTATTAACCGTAACGTGTTAATGTTATCGTACTTTATTATAAACCCTTTTATAAATTATAAGCCTAAAAAGGTTATAACTTTATTTATAAATATAACCTCTTTAACGGCCTTCGATAAGGTTAAAAGCTTTATTTTAATAAACGACGTTATAACCGTAAACTACTTTTTAACCCTTTAATAAACTAACCTATTAAACAGTTATATAATAAAACCGTTTAAACTTTAACGGTCGTTATAATTATCGTTGTAAAAAGTATTACTTGAAATAAATAAATCTTAAACGTTTAAAGCTTACCCTTTATAAGTAATCCTATAGTTCTAAGTGTTATAAAAGTAAAGGATTAACTTTATAACGGTTAGTTATTAAGCCGGGTTAGGGTTTTTATTATAAACCGTTAACTTACTTATTATAAAAGTTACGTTAGGTTTAGTAATAATACTAATAAAAAGCGTTAAACCTATCTTTTTTAAATAAAACCGTATAGTTTTTAGGTTTACTTATTTTACCGTATATTATAATAAGTTAATAATAAAGGGCGTTTTTAATAACTTATTACATAACTAAACTTTTAAATAAAAGGTTTTAATTAGTTTTTATATATACTCTTTTTAAAAAAAAAAGAACCGTTTTATAACCTTATCCTTTATAACGTATATACTTAAAAACTACTTAATTTTACTTATTTCTTTTAACTAAATTTAAACCTTAAAGGCGTCGACAACTACTTTAACCTCCGTTATCAAACCTTTAACAAAAACCAATATTATATCGTCTATATAAAAAAAGACGATTAAACCGTTCTTTATTATAATATAGGGCTCGTTTAAGACTAGCCTAAATCTTTACTTAATAAATAAAGTTAAAAAGAAACGTTATTATAATAAAAGTGAACGCCGTAAACCGTATAACGCCTTCCTAAACCGTAAAACGGTCCCTAACTTACGGTAACTTAACGGTATAACTATAAACACTACTTCGTTAATAAAAACGTTTACGAAGGTGTTTATAACGTTTAATTATATAGTTTTTAAGTTAAATTCGGTTACGACCGTTATTATTATTTTAAATACGGTTTTTAATAACGTTTCGACTTTTATACTTAATAAGTTTACTAACTATTAATTACTGTACACAACTAACCTAACTTTATAGTTTAAAAACTTACTAACGTTATTAAACTTATAAGTGTATACTTATTTATTATTTAAAATTTAGTAACCTTAAGCCTTTTAAAGGCTCACTTCCTTTTAACTACCTTAAAACCTATAAAAGTCTAAGTAATTAGTCTAAGCTTTTATAAACTTTAGCTTTAATAAATAATTCTTAAACTCCTTTTAAAACTTTAATACGTTAAATAAATCTTTTAAAAATACCGGCGTTAAACCTTTACTAACGATAGTGAACTTAAAGTCTTTTAAAACGTCCTTAAGGCCTCCCGGGACCTTTCTCTTGATAACCTTCTTAGTTAGAGTAAGGTTAGGTTTAACCGTAACTTAGTCCTTTAACCCTTTATATAAGTACCTAAATCTTTTTTTTTAATATCGGTTTTAACCTACGATAGTCTTTACTATTAATATACGGATCGTTATTAAGGTTATAAAGGACTTTAAAGGCGTCGGTATACTACTTCCTTTATTATTTTAGGCCTCTTAGGCCTTTAACTTTAAAACCGAGTCTTCTTTTTAGGCGTCGGTTTCTTCTAGCCTACCCCTTAAAGCTTTTAATCCTTAGTTTAGTGCTTAAGCCTTTAACCTATAAGCTACGTTTAGGGAGTCGGTAACTTTTAGCTTTATAACTTTTAATAGGTCTTTTTAAGTTACTTTAATAACCGGGACTAGCTTCTTTAATAACGGGCTACCTTTATAATAGTTTACTTCGTTAAAAGTTATATTTTTAATTACTAACACTTTACTAAGTCTTTTACTAGTCGAAGGTACTTAAATTTTAAAAATGTTAATAAATATATAACTTACTAAATATCTTACGTAAACTTTAAGGTTTAACCTTTATAATTTATTACGATATAACTAAGCGTCCTTTATTAAAGTAAAAGCTTTATAATCGTAAGCTTTTAAGTAGTACAACTTTAACTTCCGTTTAAATAAGGCTTTAAACGGCGTTATTTAATTAAACCGTTTCTTTAAAGATTTATTTAAAAGGTATACCGTTACTTACGAAGCCTTTTACTATAAATTCGTTAATAGGTTTATTAAAATCTAAAGCGTATAGGTAGTCTATATAATCCTACCCTTTAAACGCTCCGTTAAGCCGTTTTACGCCGTTATACGGGTTATTAAAGGCTTAAAATTAACCTTATAACGTTTAACCTAACGCGTAACGGTAGTATTTATAAACTCCCTATCAAACTTAATTATTAAGATTTAAAAGGTTTTAGTAACTGTTTAAACGTGTAAGTTAAAAAGGATTACTAATATATCGTAACCGTTCGGTTTACTTTAATAATAGTAACTAAATATATATCCTAATTTAACGTCTGTAACGTATATAACCTTAAAAAAGCTTTGTTTATCCCTTTCGTAATCGGTTTAGTCGATGTGAAGCTCGTTTATCGGTTATAAATAATCCTAACGTTTAAGGTCTTTACGAAACACTACGGCCTTAGCCTTAACTACTCCGTAAACGTTATACTACACTATCGTAAAGCCCTTTAAACGGGTACCGATTACCTACTCCGTAAAATACTTAAGGGCTTTAAGGCCTAAGTGGTTAGTCCGTCGGTGTTAAAGATTAACAGTCCCTTAAGACTTTAGTAACGGGCCCGTTACGTAAAGAGCCGATTAAAAGTCCAAGTCTTTTTAGGTTACCTCCTTACTTAACTTTAAGAGCTTTAAGCCCGAACTATAGGTAGTAAGGGTTACTACGACGTTTTTATACGTGTTACGGTATAAAATGTTCGGTTTATTATTTTAATAGATCCCTTATTCTTTTAAGACTATTAAAAACACTACGTTAATAAAGAAGTTAAGGTAAAAGGTAATATTTTTAATTATTAATATAGTTTACCTACCTTTAAAAAACTTAAGCTTTAACCTAACTACCCCGAAACCTTTAATTTAAACCTCCGAACCGCCTACCCTTACGAATTCGTTATTTACTACTACGTACTTTTTAAACTTATAAAAGTTGTAGAAGATATACACCGTAACCCTTAAGTCCGTTACGGTTGGCCGGTAACGGTTTAAAAGTGTCGAGTATATACTAAAAAGGGTTAGTTTTAAGGTTACCTTTAAACCTTTTACGCGCCGTTAAGCCGAATTACTAACCCTAACCTTTTTTACCCTTTTCTTCAACTCTAGGTTAGTCGATAACGTATAACCGGCTACTCGGGTAACATACTAAACTAAGTGTTAAAGGAAGCCTTACGACGCCTTTTTAAGGAAAAAGTTAAAGTAACTATTTTACTTATAACTTAACTAATAACAACCTTCGTATAATAGCCCGTCGTTAAAACCTTTATCTTTTAACCTCTTTTTAGTGTTAACCCTTATAACAGTCATCGTCGGGGCCTTACCTTTTTTCCGTTAACCCTTTTAACCTCTTTAATCCTTTAACTTACCGGTTAATAAGGTAGTAAATATAAAACCTTTTATAGTTTTAAACCCTCTCCTTTTTACTATCCGTTCTTTTTAACGGATTTCGTAAATCACCCTCTCTTTTTAACTACTAACTTACATTAAATTAATAACCTCCGACTCTCCTTTAAAAGTAGTATTAACCGTTACAACGCTTATATAAGTAAGTTTAGTACGGTCTAATAAAAAGGCTAAGTTAAAGAGCTACCTACCTCCTACTACCTTTAAAGCCTTCCTTTAACCGGCCTTAATAACAACTATTTCCTAGTCGTTTAACTACTACTTTATTTTTTTTAAGTTAAATTCGTTTAATACCTTTTTATAAACTACTTTAACGTCCCGTTAAGCCGAATAAAGGTTAAAAAAGTAGTGTTTAAATAAGTAATCTAGCTAAACTATAACGTCAGCTTTAAAGATCGAATATAACTACTCCTAAATAAGATTAAAAACAAAAAAAATAATAACCCTTTTAAAAGCCTAATTTAAAGCCTCTTAACGTTCTTAACGCTTTAGTTTAAATTAATATTCATTTAAGTTAAAAAACGAAGACTTTAAAACTTTATCGTTAAAAGTTTACGACACTTTTACGGTTAAAGTCTAGGTGTTAACTTTATCCGTTAAAAACGTCTTATTACCTATTAAGGTTACTACTAATACGGGCGTTACCTTAACCGACGGCCTACCCTTAAAGGCCGGCGTCGGCTTTTTTTTATATTTAAGCTCCCGGTAACGCTTTAAACGTATATAACTTAAAACCGAAGGGTCGTAACGGCGCTATTTAAGGCCTACAACAGACTTAATCGTTAACAACCACTTAACTTAAGTAACCTTCGACACTAACTTATTAACGCGTATAACAACCGTTACTTCCATAGTTTCAATAATTATAAGTAAAGGATTTTTTAAGATTAAAGAGTTATCGGTAAATTTAGTCGAACTTTACTACTATATAATAAGTTTTCGGTCGTTTCTAGTCAAATCTAATACCTATAAAACGCTAACAATTACCTCAGTCTATAAAATAAATAGTCGATACGAAATTCCGGGCTTATAACTGTCAGCTACAGTGGCTAGTTACTAAAGCAAAAGCGTAGTGTTATTGTATTCTATAAAAGTAAGATTAAAGGCCCGAAGACACCCAAATATAAGAAATAAGGGTCCTAGTAGGCCCTATAGGGCGCGGCAAAAAGGCGCGCCCTAATTAACCAATATAAAAAATAGGCCACATCATGTGACACCGTGCGGCCGAGGGCTCCCAATAGATGCACGGGCCCGTGCAAATAAGTCACGTGTAAAGGATTATATAATCCTCTCCCAACCCGTGCAGGCCCGTGTAAGTCAACTAAGCCTTAAAATCTATCACCAAAAACACACGCCCAGTATTAAGGGTCTCAGTCTCCAAAGTTTATACCGCCGCCTCTACCTCCGCCTCAACTTTAACAGTTATGATAGTCCGGCTCCTCCGGCGCCCGCGTAGTTGACGGCGGTCCTCTTTAATAGGCCTCTAGTGCTAGAGTTAGCGTCATTATAACTGAAGCCGCTGTCCCGTCACCAGCGACGGTGGTGTTGTATCCTCCTACTACTGCCACGTCGTAACCGGCGGCCGTTGCCACCGCCCCCGCCGTAGCCGCTGCCGTAGGCCAGCCCACTCATACTGAAGAAGGGATTCTCGGGGCTCGTGTACGGCCGTAAAAGGGAGGGAGGGACGGTTGTCGGGAGGTAGGGAGGCCATTTCGTTACTTTTGAAAGTGGTGATGTCGACTTTTGGTGATAGATTTCAGGGGCCAGTTGGCTTGCACGGGCTGGGAGAGGATTACATAATCCTTTGCACGTGACTTATTTGCACGGGCCCGTGCATCTATTGGGAGCCGCGGCCGAGGCGCCATGACGCAGGGGAAAGCCCCTCGGCCGGATCGGCGCTAATTTGGTCCGCGGTGGGAAGTACGGGGCAGGCCAATGACCAATCAGAGTCGGGGACAGCTAAAGGTGTACGTGGTTCCTTGCAGGCGCGGTGCCAAGACTAGCAGCGACAGCTCCAACGGCCGCATCGACCTTTCGCGAGAGTTCCGTCAACCCCCCTCCTCGACGAACGACGACGACAACCATCACAGCCGGGATCGTATGCCATCCTTTGCCTGAGAGCGGGAACCTCGGACTGTCACTCTCTTTGACGTCTCCTTTATTCTTTCTTCTGCTCTCTCTTCTTCCCTTCTTTTCTCGTCTTTGTTCCCCCCCTCGTTTCTTCTTTCTCTTTTCTCTTTTCTTCTTCTCTTTTCTCTTTTCTCTTTCGCACCTCTTCTCCCCCCAGCTCATACACGTCTGCGACAATGCGCTGGCTTTCGTTTCTCGCCTCCTCGCTGCTGTGCGCGGGCGGCCTCGCTGCCAAGAAGAACAGCGCCGTCGACGCCTTCCAGGAGTTTCACGCCAAGCAGCTCAGCTCGACACCCATCAAGCTCGACGATGCGGCCTACAAGAAGCTCGTGGGCAGCACGCCCCGCGACTACAGCTCGGCAGTGCTGCTGACGGCGATGGACCCTCGCTACGGCTGCCAGCTGTGCCGCGAGTTCCAGCCCGAGTTCGACCTCCTCGCCCGCAGTTGGACCAAGGGCGACAAGGCCGGCGCGTCGCGCATGGTCTTCTCGACGCTGGACTTTAACGACGGCCGGGATACGTTCCTCTCGGTGGGTGGCTCTTTTTTCCTTCCATGGTTCTCTCCGGACTTGCTGCTTCTTTGCCCATGTGCTCACAAATGTCTCCCTCCTCTAGCTCGGCCTGCAAACGGCGCCCGTCCTCATCTTCTTTCCCCCCACGGCCGGCCCCCATGCCGTCGCCTCTCCCGAGCCTCTCCGCTACGACTTTGCAAACGGGTAGGATGTCCCTGCTTCCAAGGGCTTACTGAAACTGGCATTGGCAGGCTTGCTGACTGTCCCCTCCCCCTTCTCCTCCACAGACCCGGTTCCGCCGAGGTGGTGCACAACTGGATTGCCCGCCAGCTGCCCGACCGGCCGCACCCGTCCGTCAAGCGGCCCATCAACTGGATCGCGTGGATCACCAGCATCACGATCCTGCTGGGCTCGTTCACGGCGCTCTCGTTCGCGTGGCGTTTCGTGCTGCCCGTTATCCAGAACCGCAACATCTGGGCGGCCATCAGCCTCATCTCGATCCTGCTGTTCACGAGCGGCCACATGTTCAACCACATCCGCAAAGTGCCCTACGTGGCCGGTGATGGCCACGGCGGTATCTCCTACTTTGCCTCTGGCTTCCAGAACCAGTTTGGCATGGAAACACAGATAGTCGCAGCCATGTGTATGTTTCTTTATTCAATCGGCCCTTATCCTCCAACGTTTCTCTGTGTGCGAGCCCTGGCTGACCCTTTTTTCTTTTTTTTTCTCCCACACCAGACGGCATTCTCTCCTTTGCGGCTATTTCTCTGGCCATCAAGGTCCCAAGGATAGCCGACGCAAAGATGCAGCAGGTCGTGGCCATCATCTGGGGCGCCGTCATCTTCTTCATGTACAGCTTTCTTCTGAGCGTCTTCCGCGTGAAGAACGGCGGCTATCCGTTTGCGCTGCCTCCTTTCATGTGAGGGGGAACAGCCATCGTGTCCTGCAGACGATGACTCGCCGGCCACCAAGCGGGCTGCGTCGGACTCGGCTGGGGGGCTAAATGAACGAGCCCTGGTAGGGCGCCTGTACAAATACAGCAAAAATATGGATCAAAAAGGGCGGCGAGTCGCCCGACTCATGAGTGTTCATGGATCATGCAACTGGCATGAAGCAGACCTGTCCATCCGTTTCTTCTCGGCTAGCAGCATGCCTCGGCTGTTTTGCTTTTCTGCTCTGTGTTTCTTTTTCTTCTCTTTCCCCTTGTCTTCTCTCTTTAGTTTCCGGGTCCATTGGAGTGCAAATCTACGGTCATCTACATTTTCCTGTTTTTTTTTGTTTTTTTTTACAGATACGCTGCCTTACATTGGCCATGTCCGCTTCTTTCTGTGCATCTCCATTGCATGAGTCGCCCCGTCTCCCCCCTCTGGGCTTGGGGTTTTCTCATGTCTGGTGTTCTCTAGGCCTTCTCTCGTCCACAACCCGCCGTGCCCTCTCAGCAGAACACTTTTTTTCCGGTAGTGCCTCGACGATGAGCCGGCATGGCCTGCCGTGGGTCTTTCTCGATGGCTTTGTGCTGTCTCCGCGTGCATGTTTAGCCGGGCCGCCTGTACTCAGCCCAGAGCGCCACTGCTGCTTTGTTGCATTATTACGTATCCGCCGTGGGCTCTCGATTCTCGATCCTCTATCCTCTCGCCGTTTTGTTTTGCTTCGCCCGCCTCGCAGACACAGGCAGATCGAGAGGGGGCTAAAGACGACCCAAAATGCCCTCATTCTACCGCTGGCCTGGACACCTGTTTGTCTCCCGCTCTACAGGCTAAACGTGTGCCACCCTATATGGAGGAAGCGCTTGGCTTGCTCGTCTGAGAAAGGAGGAGGCCAACTTGGAAAAAGGGAAGAGCAGGGCCTTTTTGTGTGTTTTCTAGACAACAATGCCATCCCCAGCACTCCCAACAACAACATCTCGGCCCGGCAAGGACGTAGGAGATCAACCTCCAGACGACGGCACACCTGACTCTGTCTCCTTTTGTGCCTTGCCGTTCCATTGCACAAAGTTGCTTGTTCCTGGATTTGTCTCTGTGTGCATGATACGGGACAGCAATGGAAAACAAAAGACTCTACCGTAATAGTGAGAGTGTCTCTCGCGGCATTTGGTGCCTTCGTTTGCTTACCTTTAGAGCTCAGAGCAGTCCCGTCTTTCTTCCTACATATCCGTCCACCCACCACGTTTCTCAGCAAGGCTTCGCATCTATTTTCTGTCTCCGTGGCCTTGGCTAGGCGGCAATATGGTTGCCGCCGCTGTCACACCGTCTCTCCATATCCACCAAGGCAAAATGTACCCCATGTATACGAGCATTGCCAGGCACGCCTCCATTCTATATGTCTCTCTCTATGTCCCTTGCCTCCTCTTGCCACCTCCGCTATCCCTCTCTACACCTCCTCCCTCTCTGCACTTTCTCTGTTCTCTGGCATCCAGCCCTGAGCGGGGCTTCTGGCCATCATCTCGTCTTGATATTGCTCTCCATATGGAAGAAACCGACACGATCCAATCTCTTTCGGAAACGAGGTCTCCGCACGGCAGGAAGAACGGCCTCTTGCCTTTGGGGGCCCCTCTCTGCTTCTTCATCCCTAGAAAACCTCTCTTGTTACGCTCCAATCGTCACGATGGCCCTCCTTTTCCCCTTCAATCACGGCACCTGCTTACCTTGCTGCCTCGCCCTCTATACGTCCCTGCCTTGTTCTCATTTTATTTCCCCTGTTGCCGTGTAGGCCGACACTCCCACCCACGGAACAGGGGTCGGGCTGGCCGGGCCTGTACATTGGAGCTCGGAAGCTCATGACCGAGCATCTCCCCCTTGAGGGCGCGGGCCTCCTTTCCTGATTGCAGCGGGCAGCACCTTTCTGGGTTGAGAACAACGCCATGGCCACAATGGGAGGCGGCGGGAGTACGGAAGCACGGGAACACCGCGCCCAGACTTGTCTGTCTACTTTCAGCAGATGAGCATGGCAATATTCGCTTGATTTTCTCGTGCTCTCTCTCTCGTTGTCCTCTCCCCCCTTCCCATGTCCTCTCATTCCGTCGCGCGTACGTGCTCTCTCTCTCTCTCTCTCATGCCCAAAGGCCCCCAGGGTCCCGTCCTCCCACGCCGGTTCTCGGTATAAAGTCCCCGGGTCGGCCGCCCTTGTCTTGAGCCTCTTTCTTCTCCCTTCCTCCTACCTCACACCTCAATCAACCTCAGCCAGTTGAGACCCGTGCCAGTCTCGTCCTTCCTTCCCTCCTCCTCGCCTGACAACTACCAAAGGAGGGTTTTCTTCAGGGTGCAACTATGAAAGTCCAGTACTCTGCCCTGCTGGCGCTTGCCGCGTCGGCTTACGCCGCGCCCCCGACGGCATCCATCAAGGAGGTCGCCCGCCAGGCGTCGTCGGGCTGCTCGTCTGCTGTGACCCTGGACCCCTCCAGTAACCCGTTCAAGAAGTACACGCTGCACCCCAACATCTACTACCGCAAAGAGGTCGAGGCAGCCGTCAAGGCCATCTCTGACTCCAGTCTGGCCGCCTCGGCCGCCAAGGTTGCCGATGTTGGCAGCTTCCTGTGGATGTACGTTTTTGTTTTACCCCTTCGTGTCTCATCAGAACCGAGATGCACATACGTGTGTGTACATACAGCGGGCCTGGAGCATCGGCTGACCAGACAGCGACACCATCGAGAACATTGGCAAGATCGAGCCGGCCATTGCCGATGTGCCCTGCACAAACATCCTGGGCCTGGTCATCTACGATCTGCCGGGCCGTGACTGCGCCGCCAAGGCCTCCAATGGCGAGCTGAAGGTCGGCGAGATTGACAAGTACAAGTCCCAGTACATTGACCGTACGTTTGTCTCCGCATCGACCAGACTTTGAAGAATCCCCATCCGAGAGAGCTATAAAACAACCACTAACACCCCCCCCCCCCCCCTCCCCCCCCAAAAGCCATTGTCAAGCTCATCAAGGCCCACACCACCACAGCGTTTGCGCTTGTCATCGAACCCGACTCGCTGCCCAACCTGGTCACCAATGCCGACAAGACCGAGTGCAGCAACAGCGCCGCCGGCTACCGCGAGGGCGTTGCCTACGCGCTCAAGAACCTCAACCTTCCCAACGTCGTCATGTACATTGACGCCGGGCACGGCGGCTGGCTCGGCTGGGACGCCAACCTCAAACCGGGCGCAGAGGAGCTTGCCAAGGCTTTCAAGAGCGCCGGCAGCCCTAAGCAGGTGCGCGGCTGGGCCACCAACACGGCCGGCTGGAACGCCTGGGACCAGAGCCCCGGCGAGTTCTCGACGGCGTCGGACGCCAAGTACAACAAGTGCCAGAACGAGAAGACGTACGTCAGCACCTTTGCGCCGCTGCTCAAGGACGCCGGCATGCCCAACCACGCCATCGTGGACACGGGCCGCAACGCCGTCACCGGCCTGCGCAAAGAGTGGGGTGACTGGTGCAACGTCGCCGGCGCCGGCTTCGGCGTGCGCCCGACCTCCAACACCGGCAGCGATCTGGCCGACGCGTTCGTGTGGATCAAGCCCGGCGGCGAGTCGGACGGCACCAGCGACAGCAGCGCCAACCGCTACGACTCCTTCTGTGGAAAGGACGACGCCTACAAGCCGGCGCCCGAGGCCGGCACCTGGAACCAGGACTACTTTGAGGCGCTGGTCAAAAACGCCAAGCCAGCGTTCTAAGCGGCGGGAGGAGGAGGAAGAGGAGGAGGCTTGGTTTCGAAGAGAAAATAAAAGCATGGAGCCCCCCATGAAAGAAACTTTCGTTTGAAAAAGCTGTGAAGGAGCCGAGTTGTGTTTCTTCAGCGATGAGGGGAGGCAAAGGGAGGGCTAGAGAAGGAGGTTGAAGTAAAAGGGCTCTCGAGTGTACAAAGCAACAAAAGGAGGGGGGGGTCGCGAGGGCAACGCAAGAGCAGTTCTGCTCGAGGTCTCGCGCGGTGGCTAGCAAAATCATAATGATAAAAACTGTTTCAAGAATACGAGGTGTGCAGAGGAGGAGCCTAGGGGGCGGGTGGAAGTAAAGCCTGGACAAAATCAAATAAAAAGAAAGAAAGAAAGAAAGAAAGAAAAAAAAAAGAAAACGGAAGAAAAAAAGGAGAAAGAAAAGAAGGGAAAAAAGAAAGAAAAAAAACCCCGTGTTCACACCTAACCTCAAACAACAAACACTATGCATAGTCTAGACCCCCCAAAACACAAAATTCTATAACAGAGCAACGCAACGACGCAGGCAGAAACCGGCCAGGTGCCGCCCATAGTTTCTAGGATGTGAGGGTATTGCTATTTTCGGTTTCTTTTCTCGCCTGTTCGAGACCGGCGTGGTCCTTTCGCTTCCTCGCTGCTCAAGCCGCAGCCCCAGCCTGCACCCATGGGTGCAGGCAACCAAACCAAGCATAAAACATATGCGAACTGGGCACGAAAGCGTGCTGCATCAAAAAACACTCCATAGAACACGAGCTCCCCGACGCTATGCATAGGATCCCAGCCCAAACCCCAAGACTACCGAGGGCCAAGGGCTTCGGGGCCAAACGACAGAGGCAGCAGCTACGGCCAGAGTTAGCAGAGAAAAGAAAAGAAGAGGAAAAGGGAAAGGAAGCCGACAGGCAGGGGAGGCAGGGGGGGAGATGGCATACCGCCTCAAGCCTGACTGCGATGTAGTGCCCGTCCCGGGAGAACATCAGCACGGGCATGTCGAGTTCGCAGAACTCACGGATGCTGGGATGCTTTGGTCAGCGACGCCGGGCACGTTGCCTCTGGCAAAGGAAGGGGGGCGAAAGGAAGGGAAGGGGTCTCCTCCACGCACAACTGTCGGCACATGCCGCAGGGCGAGCTCGGCACACTCGAGGGCGAGCCGGCGGCCAGCACGGCGATGGCCTTGAACTCGCGGTGGCCCTCGAACACGGCGCGGCCCAGGGCGACGCGCTCGGCGCACGTGCCGACGGGGAACGACGCGTTCTCGACGTTGGCGCCCAGGATGAGGCGGCTGTGGCCGTTGGTGGCAGCGGTGCCGCCGTTGTCCGCGGGGCTCTGCACGCCGTACCGTGTCAGGACCGCCGCGCCGACGGGGAAGTTGCTGTACGGGCAGTAGGCGCTCTCGGCGGCCGTACTGCTATGGCGCTGCAGCTCGCGGAACTCCTCGACAGTGAGGCCGAGCTGGCGGCAGGTCGCCTCCACCTGGGCAATGTCGGCGCTGGAGCGGACGGCAACCTGCGCCATGGCTAGGAAGGCAGAAGGGGAGGGAGGGAGGGGGGGGGGGGGGATGGCGGTCACGGAGGCCGCGGCGGGATGTGGTTGGCGGTGGCGAAACGGGCGAAACGAGAAACGGGAAGAGGCGCACGAAACATAAGAAACGGAGGAGACGGCGTGAGGCTGGTGGAGCTGGACGTGCCGCTGCCTTTTCTTCCCTTGGCCTGTCAGCAGAGCCGGCAGCTGGCGACGGGCGACACTGTCTTATAATCCTCGCCACGGAACGACGTCATGCGGCACACGCCGATCGAGGGCCAGGCCGTCTCGCGCTGCTCGGGGAGAGAAAACCCGACGGTCACGTTGTTGTTGTGTCGTTGTGTCGTTGTGTCGTTGTGTCGCCGCGTTGTTCCGTTGTTTTGTCGTTCCGTCTGTTTTCGCGGCTGACGTCGCCGGACGTGGTGCCCTGTGACTGCTATGATGAAAAGCCGCAGTTCTTTTGCAAAGCTCCATGGCCGTCGTGCGCCCAGCCGCTGGTGAGACGGAACTGTCCCACCACAATTCGCCACAGAAACCGATAGCTCCCTGCATGCAGAACAGTGCCTTGCCGGTCCCTGCCCCGCTTGTCGTAAGAAACCAGATTGCCTTATCTGGAGACAGATCTTTGTTGGTGTCGTATTGTGCGGAGGGAGGGCTTGACCTTGGTCTCTCCACTGGGTGCCTCGCCGGTTCTGGCCGAACCAGTGGCCTGGCGGCCCAGCACCCGGGCGCGCCGAGCGAACACGCCAGAGAAGCCCGTCGCAGGAGAAAGAAGCACAAAGACGAGAAAAAAAAGCCCGAAAACTGGAGTTCTTGGGCTGCTGGCCGGGCGGCGCTTGAATTGGCTCGAACGACGTTGATGCAACCGCCTGGCGACTGCCGCGCGCAGTGGAACCTGGCGTGACGACTGTGGCCTGGCTGGTAGGACCTTATTGCCTTCAGCTCCAAACGTGGGGAGACCGTCAGAGTCGGAGGTCCGTGGATCTGCAGATGCCAAGGAGCTGGCGAAGACAATGCGCGAGACTGCGAATCTCGAGCGAATTGCCTCACCCGTGATGCTTCTGCAGCCTGGCGGCACGGCGCGTCTCCTTTGCACTTTCCCGATGCAGCTGGCTGGCATTGCCAGAGAGGCAGCTGCGACCCGTCCACCCAAGCACCCCAAACGGGAAGCCGCGATTGACACGATTGACAGCGAGTCGCAGCTTCCCAGCCGCCCCCGCACCTTGATTGGGCCTGGCTCGGCCTGGCCTGGTGCGGCCACCGTTTTCGCGCTCTGCGCGCTGCGCTCTGAATGGGCCCGTGCGCCGTCTCCGACTTGGCGTGTCGCCCCTGACTGTTGATGCCGCCCAAATCGAAAAAAACAGAGCCGGAAAACGGCGTCAGCTACGAACCGCCCGCAGCTCAACGCCTGGACTGCGAGAAGGGAACGCAGGGCGCCGCAACAGGAGCACCTCAGTAGTCATTCTTGCCGAGAGAACTCGTGCAGGGCAGCTTCGAGCTTTGGGGGCGACGCCGCGGGCAGCTTTCTGCTCTGCATTTTCGACATCACGACATCACGACATCACGGCATCACGGCATCGCGACATCCTCCTCCGTTCGCCATGGACCAGGCCGACATCCCCGCGCTGCTCTCGCGCTTGGCCAGCGACGAGGATGCCGCCCGCAAAATGGCCGTCTTCAAGCTGCAGTCCTCCATTAACGACCCCGCCTTTGCCGACGTCTTCATCTCCTCCGGCGGCCTCGTCATCCTGCGCCGCCTCATCATGGCCGCCGGCGGCAACACCCTCGCCTACTCGCTGCAGTCGCTGAGCCGCCTGCTCGAGGTCGACATGGGCTGGGACATTTTCGAGGGCCCCTCGGCTGGCGACCTGGTCGAGCGCGTAGTCGAGCTCATCGTCACGAACCCGCTCGTCAACATCCTGCGTGGCGCCATGAGCATCCTCGTTGCTCTCGTCGGCCACAGCCAGTCGGCCACCGCCCAGGGCGTCGGTGGCGGCATTGGCTCACCGCTGGCGGCCCTGCGCCCCGGCCCGCCCGCCAGCTTCGGCTTCCGTGCCCTGAAGCCCGCCGTGGCGGTCTACCCCCAGTTCTTTGAGCTCGTCATCCTGCAGCTGCAGTCTGCCGACCATGCGCTCTGCGCCAACGCCCTGATGCTCGTCAATGCCCTGATCCGCGACGCCGTGTCAAACGACCCTGCTGCCGCCGCCGCCGCCGCACTGGGAGCCGCGTCGAATGGAGCCAGTGCGGCGGCTGCTGTCGCCAGCCCCCGGCCGGCTGGCGGCGCAGGTGCTGCGTCGGCGGGCGAGGACTGGTCCAAGCTGATCAAGCGGCTGCAGGACCTCGGCCTCATCAAGGCCGTCTACAACCTCATGCAGAGCTCGGCGCTGCAGGACCTGGCACACCCGCTGCTGGAGTTCCAGTCCCTGACGAAAGTGCTGCTGCGGAAATGGAAGGAGGTCAGAATCGATCTCGAGCGACCCGAGCACCGACGCGCGCTCAAGGGCCTGCACTTGGCCAGCGCGCCCGACCGGCAGCACGCTGGTCCCAATGGCACTGGCGCTGCTGGTGCTGCTGGTGCGTCGGAGGCCGCAAAGGGCAGCCGACGCCACAACCCCGAGAAATGGCGGCGGCTGGGCTTTGAGACGGAAAGCCCGGCGTCCGAGTTCGACGTCACTGGCTTCCTCGGCATGATGGACCTGACCGACTACGTGCGCAAGAACGAGGACGGCTTCCAGAAGCTGCTCCTCGAACAGTCCTCGCGGCCGCTGGGCGGCCGCTGTCCCGTGGCACGCGCGAGTCTCGCCGTCACCATGACGCTGTACGAGCATTTCGAGGTCGACCGGTCGGATCTCGAGGATCTGAGCAAGGACCTCCAAGGCTACTACCAGAGCCTGGACGGCTCCGGCGTCGACAGCAAGGACGCCGACCGCATCTTCCGCCCGCTGCTGCTGCAGTGGTCCCGCCTGCATACCGCGGGCCTGCAGGCCTTCTTCCGGCTGTGGAAGGCCACGGGCGCTGAGCGCGACGACTTTGAAAAGGTGGCGGAGCTGGTCCGCATTCTGATCGAGCAGGTGGTGGGTCAGGCCGGGCGCACCAAGGACGTTGCCGAAGTCGAGGAAGAGCTGCAGGAGCACGACTGCGGCCGGCTGCGCGAGCTGCAGATGGGCCTGCTGGAACTCTCCTTCGAGGACCAATGGGGGCCCCACCTGTACCAGGTGCGCGACGAGCTGCGCATGGAGGCCCTGCAGTTTGTCAAGGAGCAGCGCATCCGCTGTCTGCTGCAGGGCTCCTGGTTTGCGCGACCCGTGCCGAAGCGGGACCGCGAGCAGGTGCGCCAGCGGTCCCAGTCGCAGAACAACCTCGTGCAGTCCCCGCCGCAGACGGGGCAGGCCCAGAAGCGGCGCCTCTACGAGCCGAAGGCCTGGCGCTTCGCCAAGCTGTCGCACAACCGGCGGTATCTGCACTACGCGGACTTTGCGCAGCAGACGCTGCAGGACCCCGGCTTGGACACCCTGACGGAGAAGATCGACCTCAGCACCATCAGCTCCGTCGTGTCCAACGTGTCGGCGACCAACGAGGACGGCGTCAGCGAGATCAGCAGCGGCGGCGGCCTGTCGGCTACTGCGCGGTCGACAACGACAAAGATCACCGTTTACGCTTTTGAGAACCCCGACGAGGCAGCCAAAGCAGAGAACGGCGGCGGTGGCGGCGGCGGCGGCGACGGCAGCGGGGACACAGCAGCGGGCAGCGCCGACAATGCGGCCACGCGCGAGGTGGCGATTCTCACGCTGCACCCGGTCAACCACTCCCTGGCGTCGGAGTGGCTGGACGGCCTGCTCATGCTGCTAAACCAGGCACCCATCACGGCCGAGACGAACAAGCTGGTGTCCCTTGTCGGCGACTACGGGCTCAAGATCCGGCTGCTCAACGTGCGGCAAGAGGCCGTCTATGCCGGGCCATTGCCAGGAGCCGGCGCGGTGCCAAGCCGGGAGGGACTCGACGACGACTACTACTACGAGATTTGAGGTGGTAGAACTGGAGAGGACGGGCGAGGATGGGGGAGGATGGGCGAGATCCCACACGCCTTTTTCGCCGTCTATCTCTTTTGGCAAACATTGGGAACATCTTTTTATTTCTTCAGGCTTTTGCGTCTGCTCTCTTTTCGTGTCCGCGTCTCAAAGAGACTATGAATACGCTCATAGCTTTGTGCGTCTGTGCTGTTATTTACCCACCTGTCTCTGGCCTCGTTGGCCCTTTTGTATTATACCCCTGTCAGGCTGAATGGACAGACAAGAAAGCAAGAAAGCAAGAAAGCAAGCAACCCGAACGTCTGCTGTTAGCGAAAAAGTGGAGAATCGCCTGGCCCGTAAGCGCGCGGCGCTTGCCGCTCCCTTCTGTAGCAACGGTCGCAATAGCGCCTTCCCCAGCCACCACGATTCTCCAAGGCTGCTTCCTTGTTCGCCCTGATCGAGTCCCGTGCAAAGCAGAAGTGAAGCCTGAAGCCTCGCAAAAACACCTTTTGCTCTTCTGCTCTCCAACCACCCTTCAGCTTCGAAACGGTCTTCCAAATGTCCCGCCACCATCCCCTCTACGACGACAGCTAAGGAACAAACACAGCACCGGTCGAGTGGTGTTGCCCCCCTCCCCTCTCCCCAACCACACACGATGCCTCGGACGCCCCGCCGGTCGGCTGCGGGCCGCCGACCACCACGGTCGACGCCACGGACGCCACGGACGCCGGCCAGCGCCGGGACAGCCGCTGCAACACCCTCCTCTGGCCGCGGCAGCGACGGCCTCTTTGCCAACGGCCAGTGGTTCTGCGACTGCAAGCCGCGCCGTCCGGCCGTGCTGCGCGAGACCAGCAAGCCGGGCGCCAACCGGGGCCGCTGGTTCTACACCTGTCCGCAGGAGCGCCGGCGGCAGTGTACGTTCTTCATGTGGGAGGACTATGCCGGTGTGCGCGGCGGAAACGGAGGGCCCCGAGCGAGCGGTGGCCCGTCGTCGTCGGCGCCGCCGCGGCCGACGTACCGCACATCCATCGGGCGGCGGACAACACCTCCCGACGAGCGGCAGGACATGCCGGTGCCCGGACCCGGGGCGGCGCAGCGGGCAACCCTCGCTGGCCAGCGACCCTTGCCGCCGCCAACGATGGCGCCGCAATCTACGCGGCAGCGGCAGCGGATCTTCACGACGCCGACATCGGCCGAGCCGAGGAGCCTTGCGGGCTATATAAAGGTCGAAGAAGATGAGGAAGACGAGGAAGACAACGCGGAAGACGACGAGGAGGCCTACAGCCAGCTCCCGCCGACACCGACACCGATGCGGACCCGCCGACAAATCAACAGCGCCGCGAGCGCCACCGCCAGCATCACAACAGCAGCAGCAGCAGCAGCAACACCAACAACGGCGACACCAACGACAATGGCGACAGTGCAGACCCCCAGCCACCCGATTACAAAATACTTTGGTGTCGTCAAACAGACGAGACCAAGCACCACAAAAGAAGCCACAGAAGCCACGGAGGCTACGGAGGCGCCCATACGAGGACAGTCCTCTCGAGAAGGGCAGGGGCGGCCGGCCTCAAAGTCCGCCCTGGCCTCGGACTACAGCGACAGCGAGTTTGACAGCGACATGGAGCGGGCGCTGGTGGCGCTGGCCGACCACAGCGAGCTGTCCACGAAGCGCCAGAGGGGCGGCGCGGGCGGAGAAGGCGCTGGCGCAGCGGCCGGGGCCACGGCCGAGGACGAGAACGAGAGGACAGATGACGGCGTGGCCATGGATGTGGACGTGGACGAGGACGTGGACGTAGATGTGGACGCGGATGTGGACGTGGATGTGGGCGCCGGTGGCAGCGTGGATGCGGGCAGCGACGGGGCACGGGGGATCATTGTTCCCGTGCGGGCCGATGAGACCACACCCACTCCCTCGCGCCGTCGGGGCGGTCGGCGCCTGCTGATCGCATCCGACGAGTATGCCGCAAAGGAGGCCGCCGCCGCCGCCGCCGCTGCTGCTGCTGCTGCGACCACGAGCTTGGCGGCTGCAACGGACGCGCCTGTGCCGCCAGCCGCCGCCGCGACCTCTTTCGCATCGTTGTTTAGCCACGGCAGCGATGCCGACGGTGCCGACGGCGCTGGACAGCGGCTGCGGCAGCAGCTGCTGCAGCAGCCGCTGCCCATATTTTCGTTTTCGTCTTCGCAGCCCTCGTCGTCTGCAGACATCCTGTCGCAGGCGCCGACGCTGCAGTCGTCCGTGGACACGGCGGCCATGGCCACGCCGCCGTCCTCGTTCCGGTCGGCGGCCGCCAGCACGGAAAGCAGCCGAAAGCGGGCGCGGGCGAGCGTGCCCTCCTGGTACGGGGCGGCCACCGGCCGCACCGGCAGCACCGGCAGCACCGGCAGGGGCGACGACGACGACGATGAGGACGACGACGATGACGACCCATTCACCGCTACGCCTTCCAAGAGGGTGCGGTTTCACGGCGTGCTGAACGTCGGCAAAGAAAAAGAAAAAGAAGTAGGGGAGGACGAGGCTGCGGCAGAGGCACATGCGTGGGAGGGAGCGGACCAGCACGAGTCAACGGGGGCGGCGTCGAGGCGCGGCAGAGGAAAGCAAAAGGCGCACGAGTGGCTGCGTAGCCGGCACTGGGAGCACGCCGACGACGACGGGATGCGTGTTGACGAGGCGGCGGCGGAGAGCGGGAGCGGGCGGACAGACGCACAGCCGCCGCCGCCGCCGCCGCCGGTGGCACAGAGCAGCAGCAGCAGCAGCAGCAGAAGCAGCCAGGGCGCGAGCGCGAGCAAGCCCAGGGACCACAACGTGACGCTGGCGGTGCTGCAGCTGCTGGCGGGCCAGCCGGTGGAGCCGCGCGTGCGGCAGCAGGTGCGGGCGCTGCTGAACGGCGCGTTTGATGAGCAGGACGCATAATGAAGCACCGGGGAGTCCTGGAGATAAGATGCCGCTTGTTTCTTTTGGACGTTCTTTGTTTTTGGATTTGTTTTTTTTTTGTTCTGGACAGCGGCCCCCCCCTCCTGAGAGGGATAGGAGAGTAGGTGTGTGATGGCTCGTTCAGATCATCTACGAGGTGCAATTGATACCCCCCCCCCTGGGCCTTTTTTCGCCCATTGCTCTTGAAGGCGTCGTGCAGGCGTTGTGCTCCTGAGTCGTTGGTCACGCATGGCTCTCTGTGGTATCGACGGGAACTGTATACGGCACGTTTTGCCTTTGATGCTCGCTATGCAATGCTCGCAGCTTCCTTTCGGCCAGGCGCCCGCTCTGCACAACCAGACTGTGCCAAATCTAACGGTCTCGCTCGTGTTCTGGACCTGGGCCGCCATGTCGGTATAGCCAGTAGTATATACACAAAAGGACTAAGGAGGAGGATGAGTACGGTAAAGGGGCAAAAAAAAAGCAAAGAAAAGACGGGCTACTTGCAAGCTGCCGGATCGCCATCTGCTGGTGGCCATGGCCCGAGGCCAGATGGAACGGATGTAATATCAACAAAAACAAACAAAAACAAACAAAAAGCACAAAAACTGGGATGCGCATCTCTCCAAGGCCCCCCCCCCGACGTGCCTGTCTCGCCAGATCCGGTGATCAGGCATGTATGCAAAAGCCCTTTGACCCAATCCACACGTATAGCCCCTCAAACGGCGTGCCCAAAACACGAGCGGCAACGCAGGTGAACACGCGGTACTCTCGTTGTCCAATCCCGCAAGATTACGGGACTGCCTTCCCTCCCAAAAAAATTATGGACCATGCAGGGGCGTCTTTACCAAACGTCGTCGTTATCGTCGTTGTTGTCGTCGTCATCGTTATTGTTGCTTGTTGTCCCCTGCGGCATTCTGCTGCGCCAACAGATCCTGCGCCCTCCGAAGCCGCGCTTGCATCTCGCGTTTCCGCCGCCGCTCTTGGGCTTCGGGGTCCAGGGCGGCTGCGTCCTCATCGGTCTCGTCACTTTCGTCGTTGTCGATGCCGCCGCTGCCACTGCCTGGTGAATTGGGTGCGTCCATGATCCCGGGCGCTGGTGGTGCCGATGCCGATGCCGATGCCGCTGGGGCGGCTTGTGCGTGTGCTTCATCGGGGTTGTTGGCCTCCATGTGGTACATGCCCGTCTGCGGGAAGAAGAGCGCGATCGCGGCATCGCCTTCGTCGCGCAGCTGAGTGCAGTTGAGCGTCTCCCACTGGTTCCACACGGACAGTCTCGCGGCTGCCTTTCTCTCATGGCTTGACGCCCCTGGTGCTACTACTGCTGCACCCGCCGCCGCCGCCGCCGCCGCCGCTGCTGCTGCTGCTGGCGGCGGAGGCTGTTCTGAGCTGCTCGGTTCTCCGTGTGTTGGTACGGGAGAAGGAGGCGGGGCGTTGCGGTGCTTCTTCTTGAGAGGGAAAATGCCGCGGATGCTCTTGATTACTTTTCTGAGGCTGTCGCCGGGGCCTTCTGGGGAGCGGCGTGGCTTGTTGAAGGCATCCTCGCTCTTGTCGTTGGGGTCGTCGACGGGGAACACAAATCGCTTTGGCGTTAGCGGATGGCCGCACTCGCTGCAAATGGTATCCGGGCCGGGGGCCAGTTCCGCACAACTAGGCGGTTGTGCCGCTGCCGCGGGGCTGGCAACGCCAACATTGACACCAGCAGCAGGAGCAACACCAACACCGCCGCCAGAGCGAGATCCGCGGCTGTTGTTGGCAGCAGCAGCAGCTAGTAATGCGCTATCGTCCGGTATGAACGCTCCAGCGGGGCAGCCGCAGTAGACGAGGTGACCCGACTGTCCGATCTCGCCCTGCCAGCACAGGATCTGGGCGATCTTGCGGCGCTTCCTGGCTGGGTCGGCGCCGGCCCACCCCCGAGGAGCCTGTTCGGAATAAAAATCTAGCAGTTCGGGGGACACCGCACCGAACCCGGCTGCCTCACCGCCGCCGGCGGCTGCACCTCCGACCGCGTGGTAGATGCCACCACCACCGTGAGCAGCTCCCGCCCCCGCAGCCGCTGCCGCTGAGCCCTCCTCGACGTCGCCGCCGCCGCCGCCGACGGATGGGTTTGCCGACGGTGTCACCATGGTGCTGACTAGATAGGCAATGCGCAGGCAAGTCTGGTCCCAGGCGAGCGTGTGCGAGTTCAGGCTCTCGGCCTCTTCCGCCTCTTCCCTTTCCTCCCCACCGCGGTCGTCGTCGTCGCTGTCGTCGTCGCTGTCGTCGTCGCTGCCTTCACGCCCGAGGCCCGCGTTATTGGTTATGCTGTTTCTGCTGCCGCCGCGGCCTCGGCTGCCGATGCTGCTGTCCCGGTACTCCTCCTCCTGAGACTGTCGCCGGCTGTGGCTGTGGCTGCGGCTGTGGCTGTAGATCGCACTGCCGGCGTGCGAAGCTCCCGTCCTTGCACTTCTCCCAGCTCGGCTGTGGACACGGCTGCGGGCGCGGATGCGGAGAAGCGTCGACGAGGAAGCGAGCAGGGACGGGTGGGACTGTGGGGACGGGGCAGGGAGGAGAAAGGCACTGTTCTGGGGCAGACAATGATAGTACGGATGGAGCTCGGCAAATGGCACATGGTCGGGTGCAACGCTGTCGCCGTCGTCGTGCTTGTCGGCCACGTGAACGCCAGCGGCGGCGGTCAGCCGAGCCGGTTGGAGCGTTTTGTCGCCGTCGGCAATTGCATGTGCTGGTGAAGTCGACGACGGGAACGTCGAAAGCGGCGTCGAGGTGGACGAGGACGTGGACCGGGTGCGCGAGGGCGTCGAGGCGCCGGAGGCATAGACAGACCCGGGGTTCGGACGGCGGTGGCGGTGGAGGATGTTGTTGTTGTGGTGGTGGTGGTGGTGTTTCTGATAGCGATTTTGTGGGGTGGTGGTGTGCGTGTGGCTGTCAGGTGCACCTGACACTGCTAGGCTGGCAGACGGGTGGACACCGGTTCTTTCCATTTCAGGCCCAGCAGCGGCGGTGGTATCTCTGGTATCTCTAGGGACATTATCGCTGGTATCTTTGACGCCGGCTTGTACTTCCATATCTTTGGCTGCAACCATTTCTCGCCGCGGTTGCGCCTGCGTTGCTAACGGTGCAGTGGGCGGCAACTGTGGCAACCGCTGGATGTTGGGCGACGCCATTCTGGGGTGCCGTCAAATTCCTGGGGAGGAAAGAAGGACGGGGGTCTTTCCTTGTGGGGGCAAAGACGGGAAAGGCGAACATGTGCGCTTTCCTCCGTCTTTGCAGGTTCGATCGGGTCCTTCCAAGGCTCGCGTTGTTTTCGTTGGGGTGGCCGGGCTGCTCCTTCTCTCCTACGGCGCCATAGTCAGGGGGACGGTGGTCGTGCTGTGCGGTTTCGGCAGGTACGGCACGGTTGTCCTTGCCGTTGTTGTCGCGTGTCGGCGTGTGGTAGTCGGGGTCGAGGAACTCGTGGGGTTCGTCGGAAGGAGCGAAGACGCGCAGGCACGTGGTGCAAGGCGCATGCTATACAGATCGGGAAGGATCTGCTGTGGTGGACAGCGGCAGACGGAAAGCCATGCGCATGGCGGGCAGGTATCTGCGACAGCGAGATGACACCAATGCGGCGACCAGGGCGAATGAACGATGAGAACTGCTGAGACGCAGCGGAGGCGCAGCCGAGACGAGCCAGGGGGACGGTGGCACAGTCCGACACAAGGCAAGACAAAAAGGGGAACGGAGGAAGGAGCCTTGGAGCACGTAACGGGCGGCACTGCAAATATATCGTGGGAAGGCGCAGATACGCGTAGATGGCAGGGCGTCCGGAGGAAAGAGCGACGAACAACGTGGAACGTGGAACGTGGACGGAGGGGGGGAGTGGACGAAGCCAGGATCCGAGAGGAGGCAAAGTGCAGAGAAGAAGACCCGGTGCTGGCGTAAAAAAAACAAGACGAGACAGAAAGCCGTTGCGCGTTTGGCAATATTACGACGTCGCAAAGAAAAAGAAGAAGGAAACCCCCCCGAAAGTAGTCGACACAAAGCCCCGAGACAAAGCAGCATTAATAACGGCTGTACGTTTAACGTCGCCCAGTTGCTCTTTCCTTCCTCCGTTTTACGGAGAATAAGCACCAAAATGCTGAAGACAGTAGGAGCGAAGGAGAGGTGAGCGGGCCAATGGGAAGGAAGGAACCAGGATCTGGTCTAAAGACAAGCGGCCTGGCACGTTTTTTCAGGCGTCAACTTCGGAACGGCCACCGCAAGCGTCCTTTCCTTTTCCGATCACAGGGCGGGCGCCGCTCGGACAGAACGAGGCCTAAGGGAAGGCACGAACATCACGCGCAAGAATAGCAATACGAGTAAGGACGTATCTTACAAGTGCGCCAGAAAGAGAGTGGTGCCTGGGGAAAGAGCGACAGAGAAACCGAAAGAAGCCCCGTCGCGCATAGGAGGGGGCAAAAAGAAAGAAAGAAAAGGCTACGGTGTGTATCCTCAGTAGCCCTAGTAGCGGCGATGGCAACGAGTCCACTTCGCGATACTAAAGTTGCGTTCCATTTCAGGAAGGAGCATGGACTCGGGGGGGTTCCCACCTTCCCCCTTTTTCCTCTCCATGTTGGCCGGTGCAGAATCTGCGTTGTCCTGGAAAGCGTGCACTCTGCACGGCAGTCGCTACATCCACAGGCAGTCGTACATTCCTCGTACAGAGGGGGACAGCCCCTCCGACTTGGCAGGACAAGACACCGTCGGTGATGGGAAAACCGGGGCTGACCCCTTATGGCTGGGCCTAAAAGAGACGCCAAAATAAAAGGCGTTAGAGTCCGACGCCAACGTTGACAGGCGGTCGAAAATGACGTTATCAAAAGAGACTGTTGAACGGGCGGCGAAGAGGAAAAACTGCGACAGCGAGGCGGCGGAGAGGACGCAAAACCGACGGTTCAGGAAGAATTGGAGACGACAGGGGGGGTAGGGATGGAATAAGCAGGAGGAAAACGAGGAAAGGGAAAAGAGAGGAAGAAAGAAAAAGGGGGAGAAAAGAAGAAGAAAGGGAGGAAGACAAGCAATGGTTTCGTGGTAACTTCATCAGAATTTCGGGCACACTGTGGCCGCGGGTGGACAGAGAGCTGCGTTGGAGAACGTTGAAACCATCAGCGATACGACGTAGGGACAGGGAGTGAGGAGGGGGATGGGAGAGGGAGAGAGGAAGTACGTCGTACGCAGTGGAGGAGGACAGAGGAGGGGGACGGGGCGCGGAAAGGTGGGAGACGATCCGTGTACTTTATCTGCCACGACACGATGGCACCCTACTCGTAGTACGAGGGGGCTCGAGAGGATAGGGAACTGCAGCAGCAGGGAAGAAAAGCAATCCTGCCTCCAGCAATGGCGTAAGGGCGGGAGGACACGAGGACACGACGGCAGCTGAAGCAAGGGCATGAAGAGATAGATGGAGGAGGGGGAGAGACGCCGAGGGACCAGAGACGCGAGGCTGGACTGCCCTTGTAGGCCGCAGCCTCTAATAAAGCAGCTGCGATGCCAAGACGGGAGGGGAATGAGAGGGGAGGCCGCAGGGGGGGTGGCGGTTCTTCCGACGGCCAGCGCACCCTGGCCTCGCACTGCTTGTTGTTCACATTGAAAAGCCGTTTATGATTTTCCTCTCCGTTTAGATTTCATTGCAGCAACAGCCCGCTCCCCAACTTTTGAAAAGCCGCAATATATATAAAGATCCTGTTTTCTGCCTTGTCATCGTCGTCGTGTCGTTGTGCATCGTCCCCCCCCCCCCCTCGGCCGTTTGCCTTCGAGCGCCCCATGGCCATGTCCCGCGTTTCTCTTCGGTTTTCCTGCCACCCAAGGCGTCGCTTGCCGGAGCTGCATGGCAGCAGTGGCATTCCATCCCAGGCTCCCTCCGAGCTGTGCCGTCTAGGGGAAAGCTTCTTTCGGCAGCCGCGCGGGCATTGCTTCTCCTGCTTTTCTCAACTGCCCTTTGCCTTTTCATCCGTGACCTCCTGCTTCTGTACCGTGTACGGGCCTCCCGTTGTTTTCCTCGGCTGCTTTGCCGGCGGAAGCAGATTCTATCGGACCCCCGTCATATGCTCCTGTAAATTTCACGATGGCTGCAGCGGTTGCCAGCGGGATAACCCGCTGTCGGCGTCGTCGCCCAGCAGATCCACATTGTTCCGTCTCGCTGGGATCGGCCGGCCGTTGGAGCCAGGGGCACTGTTGTTGTTGCTGTTGCTGCTGCTGCTGCTGCTGCTGCTGCCATAGCCGGCGACAGTCGCCGTCCTCGCAGGGAGCTTGGGGGGCTTGGCGCCACTCAACGCCGTAGGCGAAACCGCAAACGCGGCTGCAGGACTGGCCGACGCCAGATCGGTGCGCCGCCGTGGCGGCTTCGGCGGTGGAGTGCTGCCGTTGGCATCCTCGCCCTCCACGTGGGATATGGACGCGACGCGGATCGACGACGGCGACGAAGACAGCGACGACGGCGGGATGGATGCAAGGTGTGCCGGTTTCTTCGCGACCGGCGGCGCCGGCTTGCCCTTGGGCGCCAGGCTCGGCATCGACGTCGACACCGACGCGCTCGACGCCACCGACACTGGCCGTGGTGAGACGGTGCCCAGGGACGACGGGGGACCAACCGCATGGAAGGCGGCGGCCGACTTCTGCGGCTGTCTCGAGGGCAGCGCCGGCAGCTGGTGGTCGTTGTTGCTGCTGCTGCTGATGGTGGCCCCGGCTCTGCTAAGGGGGGGGAACGGCGACGACGACGATGACGCAGGCGACGAGGATGCAGATGTCCGCAGCTCGTCAAAGGCCTTGGCGACGGCACTCACAGTGGACGACATCCGCACACTCTGCGCCGACAGCGCCGGTGTCGCGGATGGCAGAGATGTGGTGGATGCTGCTGCTTTGCCGTCGGCATTGCCGCCCGCTGGTTGTCGTCGCGGAGGTGGCGGCGGCGGTGGCGCCGTCGACATCCCTGCCGTGTCCACCGCAGCCGCCGCTGGCCGATGGAGCTGCGACGAATGGTCGTATGGCCCCGTGAATTTTCTGGACGCTGCGACGGCAGCCCCGCCGCCGCCTTGGCTGTTGGCTGAGGAGGAGAGTGCCACCGGGTAGTTGATGTGCTCGTATGGCGACGTGGACAGGCTGGAGAAGGACGACAGCCGCGACTCGGTGCGCGGTACTGCCACCCAGTCGGCCTCGTCCGTCGGCGTGAAAGGATTCGCCGGCCGCTTGGGGTTGAGGACGGCCATGTGCGTCGAGGGGTTTGCCGGTGTTGGCGGCTGGACCGTCGCCTGTGCCATCCGTCCGTTGTCGAGCCACCACTTCTGCCGGTCCGAGCTGGCCGCCGGCAGGCCCGGTTCGATGGCGTCGTATCCGATGAGGTCTTCGTCGTCGGTGTCCTCCACCGTCGTGTTGGCCGTGACATCACCCACTTCGCCCTTGCGCCGCTCGTACAGCTCGCGGCTGATCTTGTCGCGCAGCGCCTCGTCGACAATGTTGACTGTGCAGTTAAAGAGTGCGTACACGGGCCGGTGGTCTGAGAACCGCAGCGGTGCCGAGCTGTACTCGATCTGTCGCAGCTGAGGACCCTTGCGCAGAATGCGGTCTGTCCACGCCGGGATCCGCTGCTTTTCCGAGGAGTCGTAGTCGTCGCGCCCGACGTCGAACTTGTACGTCGGCGGGAACGTAATGCGCGCCTCCGAGTAGTAGGGGAACGCCAAGCCCGCAACCATCTGCAGATTCAGCTGGTCGTTCTCGTACAGCGCCTCGAGGTTGCGCGCCCGTATCAGGTCTAGGGTGTGATCGCGTCCCAGGCCGATGCGGTAGTTGAAGTCCCCAAACCAAATCACGGCGCCATGGCCGTCGATGCCTCGGTTTCGCTGGAAGCGTAGGCCGTGATGGATCGTGAGGTAGTCACGGTTGCGCTCTTCGTAGTTGGCAAATCCGGCCGCCAAGTGCGCTGTCACGAAGCAGATGGGCGTGTGGGCATAGTCCAACCGGATGGCCACCGCACCCTTGTTTCCGGCCATGCCGGACATTCCCGTCTTCTTGACGCTGCCCTCGACGTTCTTGATCTTTGCTAGAGACGACGCCTTGACAAAAATACAGAGAGCAGCACCGACCAGCTGCCCGCTGCGAAGCAGGACATACGGCTCGCCGCCCACCGCGCTGGCATGCTTGTTGAGGGTGCCCCGCACGACAGCCTCCCACTGCTGCTTCCTCGTCGGATCACTGTTCATGATCTGCTGGGGGCTCAGCTCCACGATTTCCTGGAACCCGACCGCCACAATTTCCGGAAGCTGCTCGGCGGATGTAATAGGATGGGCGAAGAGCCACGGCGACAGGTCCTCGCCCAGCCCATCCAGACGGCCGTTGAGATTGAATGAGCCAACCCATCTGCGTTTGTTAGCATTCGCATATAGGAGATAGGGCATTACGTCCACTCAGCAGCCGTTTAGCCACAGCATTTTTGTATACACACATTTTAATCACTTCGGACGACGAAAACGTGGCCGACCGCTTGTTGAGCTCGGCCGTGACATAGTCGCTGATCGGGTCGAACAGGATCACCGGCATCTGGCCGTACAGGCGCCCGAGGAGCATGTCAATGGTATTCTGGCGGCCCTTGTCGGCAAAGTTGTTAATGTACAGCCGCGTTGCCGACTTGCGCGCGTCGGCAATGGCACCGGCGAGGGACATCTTGCCGTGCCGCGTAAAGGACGACTTCAGCGCACCCGTGCCGGCGTAGATCTTGGAGAGCGCGTCGCCGTTGTCAGCCCACAGGTTCGAGTGCCGCACCCAGAAATCCGTCCCGGCGTACTCGTTCCGATGGTGCAGAAACGACTCGACCGCCATCTGCGAGATAATGGTCTGGATCAAATTGGTGCGGTCCAGGCAGTCCAGGCAGTTCGTCCGGAAGACGCCCTCCTGCTGCAGAACCACGACAAACCGCCGGTGCGCAGAAGGGCTGGTTCCTTTCCGGCCGCTTCCTTTGGCCGCGTCCTCCACCTCCATGGCGAGATAGTAGGCAAAGCCATCCGCCGAGTTCTCAATGTACCGCCGGATCTCCTGCGCCGCCTCATAGCCGGTCGGGCCCTTCGTCTCGGCGTGGAAGTCGTACTCGGTGGACCGGATCAAGGCGTGGTCCGACGACGCGTCCTTGCCGTTCTTTTGGCCTAGCGGCGTGTGCTGTAGACCGTAGCGGTAGCACTGGCTCAGCTCGGCCTCGCCCGGCTTGGCCTCGCTCAGCAAGTTGATGACGTGGATGGCGCCATAGGAGGCCTCGAGGTCCTCAAAGTGCTTGTCGAATGCCGGCTGTGCGCCATCGGGCGACCGTGTCACGATGATTTTCTGATGCCCCGGGATCAGGCCGGGGGACTGCTCCCAGAAGATGGGAACAGAACCGCGCACTTGCACGTACGAAAACACGACGCCACTGGGGCTCCAGTAGATAGTCTCCGTCTCGACAAAGTTGGCGACATTGCCGTCGTCGTCAATGCCGCGCGAGTTGAAGCGCGTGCCCGCTCGCCTGCACGACAGCCGCGAGATCACGGTAAGATACGACGGCATGCCGGACTTGGCGTTGCGGAGCGGCGCCACGGACTGGGGTATCGTGACCGTCAGACAGAAGCCTCGGACGGCCGAAGTCAGAATCCGCGACGAGTCGAGCGTCGCGCGCTCGTGTGGCTGCAGACGTGACCGGAACTCGACCAGGGGCTGGATCATGAACGAGTTCCACAGAAACGACTCATCGAAGTTGTCAATGTCAAACGAAGACGCATCGGCCGACCTGACGACGACATGTTAGCTGCAACAAGATCCAGACGAAACCGCAGCACACCCGCCCCGCCGCCTCCGCCGTGGCCCCCACCCACCTGTCCTGGAGTCGGTTTGTCAGGTCAAAGTCTGTGCTGTAGTAGAAGCTGCGGTTCCCCAAGAGCTTCATGAGCTCCTGGCACGGGTGCTCGACAGGCACATCTCGCCGGCTGAGACCCTGCGAGTAGACGGATGCGGCATCGCCGTCCGGGTCCCAGGGATCGACCGACGACAGCACGTCGTCGTACTCGTTGGTGTTGAGGCAGAAAAACTGCACCTGCTGGATCATCTCGACCGTCTCGCCGGGCCGTAGCGTTGCCACGCGTAGCGCCTGCGTGATGACGCTGAGAAAGACGTCCTGGTTGATGGCGATGAGCCCCAGGGTGCCGTATACGGGCCGCGGCGTCAGCGGCCGGTAGTCGCTGAGCATGCCCTTGGAGATGGGCGAGAACTCGACCATGCACTTGGAGGTGCTGCCGTTGCCCATGCTGGCGGTGGCGGTGTTGCCGCTGCTGCCGCCGTCGCCATGGCTGCCGCTGTACGAGTCGCCCCCCGTGCCGCCAGCGGTGCTGTGCCGGAAGATAAGGGCATGGGACTGCGACGCAATGGCAATGGCCCGGTGCGGGAAGTCACGGATCAGCAGCCGGCTGGACATGTCTGGGTCGGGCGCCTGCCCGTTCCACGACATCGTGCTTCCTATGTAGTCCATGGCGGAGGCGGTGGCGCCGGCACGCTCGGCTGGCGCGGGATGAGATGAGGCGGCGGCGTCGAAGGGTAGCAACGCATTGCTTGGCCGCGAGCGGGTCGAGGTGGCCGCGCGGTGCCAGTGTCTATGATCGGGCTAGCAAGATCAGAGCATGCGGACGATGGCTGCCGGAGGCGGGTTGGGCCAAAAGGCGGCGTGCACGCTGGGAGCAAGGTCCACAGAGTTTGGCGATCGTTGTCGCCGCTGGAGGACCGCGAGCTGCGAAGAGACCGCAACGAGATGCCACCGATGCCCGCCCCGAAGAACGACCGCTGCGTCTGTCTAGGCACACAGATGCCCGCTCGTGTCCAAAAGGGGGCAAAATTGTGATCCAGAAGCAGCAAAATCTGCTGTCTCGCCGAAATGTGCGTCTCGCTTCTCGCTTGTTGGTGGATGCAGCAAAGCTGAGCCGGGGCGCTGGGAGGGGCGCTTTGGTGCTTGGTGCTATTGGTGGGCCCATGACGCAGCCGTGCCCCAGCAGGACCAGCCGCCTACACGTGACCGTCCCTGGAGCTCATCTTGGCTGACGTAATACTGCAAATCTGCCATGCGCCGCCCAGCCTGGCTGGTCCGTGCACGTGCCCAGAAAAATCGCGAAAAACAACAACGCCAATGACCACGGCCAAATCCTGATCTCGCATCTGGCTTCACCAGTTCCCCAGCCTTCCTCGTCCATTCCGCTCGACAGTCATTACGACGTCCGCCATCGCCATCGCCATCGCCATCGCTGTCGCTGCTTGAAAACACGCTTTAGCCTCTGTTCGCCAAGCCGCCTTTCCTGTGTTCCTCCTGCCCGCCACGCACAGCCGTCGATTTGCACTTTTCTTTCACTTTTCCCTCTTCCTTCACGAAGCCCAGCGCTGGGCCTTGCACATATTTCGCGCCGCGCATCCGCGTAGGACTCCTGCGGCACCACGAAACGATGGCAACCGAGGAACTTGCTTCAGAGGCCATGGCCGACATCAACTATGGCGGCACGGACGAGGAGAACGCCGAGATTCGGCGGCTTCACCTCGAGCTGGTAAGTGGCGATGACTGGTGGCTGCGCGCAATGGCAGCACATGGTGGGCCATGGCGTGCCCGCTCTCGCTCTCCTGGGGCCCTAGGCTGACATTCATCTTTCCTTTCCAGGACGCCGATCACGACAACTTTGAGCTCTGGGAGAAGCTGGTGTACACATGCGAGGCGCTGGATGGCGGCCTCAACCGTAACTCGAGCCCACAGGCCCTGGAGACCATGCGCACCGCCTATGACCGCATGCTTCTGAAGTTTCCGCTGCTGTTTGGCTACTGGAAGAAGTACGCCGACTTTGAATTCATCATCTCGGGCCCCGAGGCTTCCGAGACTGTCTATGAGCGCGGTTGCGCCAGCATAACCAACTCGGTCGACCTGTGGGTGCAGTTCTGCTCTTTCAAGATTGAGACCACACACGAACCAACACCCGTGAGAGAGTAAGTCCCGGTAGAACCTGCCCCTCCCTTCCTCCCCCTCCCTTCCTCCCCCTCCCTCCAACCCCCCCCCCCCCCCTCTCCCTCCTTCTGTTGTGCTCGTTACTCCCGCCCCATTTTGTATGCCCATAACCAGTAGCACACCGAGACCGTGAAACAAGAAAGAGGGGGGCAAAAGAAGAAGAGAGACGGGCGGACCAACAGGCACGATCCGAGGGATGAACCCGCATCTGGGTAGTGGAGGAGACCGAGACCAGCATTTGATCGACCTTCCACGGTGAGAATAACCAGCCATGGCCATTCTAAAAGAAGAAGAAAAGTCCTGCCTGGATGTTGCTGTCTCTCACAAACCACACAAGCTTTTATCTTCCTACGAGGCGGTTCCCCTGAGCTGCGCTTGCACTCCCGCCGCAAAACGCCGCCCCCTGCTTGAAACTTGCCTTTGCTCTGATGGTCGATTTTGCCCTGCGATTCGGAAGCCAACCTCCCATGTCAAAACTGCCAGGATTGGAAACAAACTTCCTGTATTTCTGCTCCCTTCCCCCCTCCCCTCCCTCTCCTCCTTTTGTTCTTCTTCCCCCCCTCCCCCCCTTCGGCCCCTTGTACGCCTCCCTGTCGTATGTCCCCTGTCCGTCTTTACGGCTCCAGAGGCGGCATGTATGGCTAGAGCTTTACTGACTTACTTTTTTTTGTGCAGGCTCTTTGAGCGGGCAGCGGACCATGTTGGCCTTGACTTTCTTGCGCATCCACTCTGGGACAAGTATCTCGAGTACGAGGACCGGATGGAGGCCACGGAGCAGGTCTTCGCTATCCTGAAGCGTGTCGTCGGCATCCCCATGCACCAGTATGCGCGCTACTACGAGCGTTACCGCCAGCTTGCTCAAACGCGGCCGGTCACGGACCTTGTGTCTGAAGAAGTTTTGTCACGCCTGCGCGCAGAGGTGGAGGCTGACGAAGAGGAGCCCGATGCCGTCAAGTCGGAAGCCGAGATTGAGGCCGCGCTGCGTTTAAAGATTGATGCCTTGTCTTACGAGGCATTCAACAAGACGCAGGAAGAAACGAACAAGCGGTGGACCTTTGAGTCGGAGATCAAGCGGCCGTACTTTCATGTGACCAAGCTCGATCACTCGCAGCTCGCCAACTGGCGGAAGTACCTCGATTTCGAGGAGGCGGAGGGCGACAGCTCCCGTGTGGTCTTTTTGTACGAGCGCTGTCTAGTGACATGTGCTTACTACGACGAGTTCTGGCTCCGATACGCTCGGTGGATGGCGGCGCAACCGGGCAAGGAAGAGGACGTGCGTATCATCCTCCTTCGGGCCTCGACACTCTTCGTACCCGTTAGCCGGCCTGCCATCCGGCTGCAGTTTGCCTATTTTGAGGAGAGCTGCGGACGGGTGGATGTTGCGCGGGCCGTTTACAGCGCTGTGCTGGAGAAGCTGCCCAACAGCGTCGAGGCCATCGTCTCTCTCGCCAACCTGGAGCGGCGGCAGACCGGCCTCGACGCGGCCATCGAGGTGTTCAAGCAGAAGCTGGACGCGCCCGAGGTGGACTTGTTCACCAAGGCTGTGCTCGTTGCAGAGTGGGCTTACTTGCTGTGGACGGTCAGGGGGTCCGCCAACGACGCGCGCACCGTCTTTGTGAAGAATGTGCAGTGGTACGCGGACAGCCGGCAGTTCTGGCAGAAGTGGTTTGACTTTGAGCTGGCGCAGCCGAGCACCGCGGAGACGGAAGAGCAGACGACCGAGCGCGTGGACCACGTCATCCGTGAGATGCGGACCCGGAGCCGGCTCTCCTTTGCCATCAAAAGAGAAATGTGCCGGGCATACATGACGTATCTGCAGCAGAGGGGTGGCAAGGACGCGATGAAGAGGTATCTCGCGCTTGATCGCGAGATCTTGGGGTAAGTCCAACGTCTTCATCCGTGCGGCGAGTAAGGAACTTTGCCTTGTCTCAGTCTACTAACGACAAAACGCATTTGCAGGCCGGCTTCCGTGTTGTTTTCGACGACCGAGAAGCTGAAAAACAAGGAGACGGACGAGCCGCTGGCCGAGCTGGACGAGGCAACGCGCCAAAAGGCCGAGGCCCAGTACCAGAGCTTCTTCGAAGTGGCTGCCGATCCCGGCCCAGTGATTCCGGGCCTGGCCAACTTCGACTAATGCAAGGTGGCGGCAGGCCAGAGCCACAAGCGTGGCAATCTGCCTTGATTTAGAGGAAGTGTTATACTGTAGTCTTTTTACTTTTTCTGTCGGTTTTCTGCCCCCTTTTGCCGCATCTCGAGGAGCTCTGCTTGTCTTGACTATGCCTACTTGTAGTATATCTTGTATCTTGTTTTCCAGGGGATGATTTTCTCTCTCGCTCTCTCTCTCTCTCTCTTTGTGTTATTCCCCTCTTGCTATATGCGTGCTCACCGTGGTAATGGGGCTCGGCTGGGAAGTTTGAACCAAGACATCTACAGACATTTGAAGGTCATGGAGATGACGGAGAGACATTTGGAGCACTGTTGTTCGGTACAATCTAGGAGCTGGTGGAACTGTTTGGTGAAAAGCTCCTTCCAATTTTTCATTCTTCTTTTTTCTTCTTTTCCTCCGGTGTATTTTTTTCCGCCGAGGCGATTCTGTCACCCTAACGAGGTGTTCGCTGTAGGGTAGACTCGTCTTTTAGGTATGGGTGGCTATCTGTCTTTTATTTCCTAATTTCCCTTTCCCTATCCCTTTTCCTTTGTTTCTTTTTGCTCAGTTCTAGTTCTAGTTCGGGGCTGCTGGGAGAGACGGCGGCAAGGCGGCGATGGCCCGCAGGGTTGTGCTTTTGTCACTGGATCCTGTAGCTTTGGAGAGGCAGCGGCGTGGGCCGAGGATGGTCAGAAGAGTTAAAATAATACAATAACAGAAAAAGAAGAAGAAAAAGTGAATTGGGAGGGGAGGAGAGACGGCTGTCGTCTCTTTCTGCACGTTCGAAGCTCAGTAGTGTTGCTGATGTATTGTTATCGGTGGCCATACAAAGCTGGCTCACTACTCCCAGCCGCAAGGAATAAACGTTCACCGGACAAAAACAACAGTAGAACGAAACAGCCAGAGGTAAGAAAATATGCCAGAAGAGGGATGAGGGATTGTTTTGTTTTGGCCCCAGTGCCTCGAAGATCCTTCCCTTATAGGACCTATTAACTGGCCCGACCGCCATAATCCGCGGTGCCGAAAAGCATACCAATTCCCTCGTGGCGCAATTGGCTAGCGCGTTAGACTGTTATCACTCCTATGATGGTCTATCTAAAGGTTGGTGGTTCGAGCCCACCCGAGGGAGGAAGATGTTTCTGTCCTGATTTTTTTGTTCTTTTTTTGTTCTTTTTTGTTCTTTTCCCTGATCCCTTTTCCCTTTCCACTCGTCGTCCTCGAGCCTTTGGCAAGCTCCCAATTTTCACTGGTCCTCTTTTTATACAACGTCTGTTACAAAGTGCTTTGAGGGGCTTCTCGCTCGCCGTGTTTCGAAGCTTTGTTCTCCCAACGGACATCCCTATGATCTGAACACGTGATCCGAGCGGCTTTGCGGCAGTTTCCTCATCCAAAAAAGAAGTATATATTAAGAAGGCTACCAACTCTCGCGATTTTATTGGAAATCACTGGTTCTTCTTTTTTTCCTTTTCACCGATCACAATTCCGCCGTGGTTGGTAACCACCTGAACGCCGCCGTCGTTTCGTCCAAACTTGATGGTGACGTTGCCACCAGCCGTAATGCCAGCGCCGGGTTCCGCGTTCGCGGGTGCCTCAACTTTCGGGGGCTCCATTGCGCGTGCCGGTCCGTCTCTGTATGACTTTTGGTTTGATTTTCGCCGCATATCAGTGAGGGTGCCTCTCCGCACCAGCGCGCTCGCGGCACGGTTCTCGTCCGTCACGGCGACGTGAATTTCCGACCGCTCCCACTGACCCTGCCTTTAAGAAACCCAGCAGTGGCTGTTCTTAGTATAACTTGCAAGTTTTGTGTCTCAACAACGACGGGGCCAGCTTACAGAGATCCATCCCGGCCCATTGTGAAGAGGAAATGGACTACTGCGCTGTGGCGTTGCTGGGCGTGGAAAGGAAAGTGCAATATGGACCCTGCGCAGAACGTTGCAAAACGTCGGACTCGGGTTGGGGTTGGCGAAGGGGAAATACAAGAAGCGAGGAAAGCTATCTCGTTTTCTTTTGCCTTTGAGCTCCTTTAAGTACGCGAGCATAAACAGCGGTTGAGGCAGCGGCAGCAGCGGCAGCAGCGGCGGCAGCGGCGGCAGCGGCAGAGCCTCCCTCGCTGTCGCTGCTTCCTCTGGTACCCCTCTTGCGGCTGACAGGAGAGGCCGTCCTTCCCTCACTTTTGCTGGGCAGCAATGGCATATCTTGGCACGTCAGGGTGCGGCAGGCGGGAGAAGCAGAGCCTCTACGAGCGAGCTGCCCAATAGCACTGGGCAAGGTAACGCTGCGAATTCTGCACTTTTGCAAATCGATCTTCAGGGGGTGCGCCGTCGCCCACCTTCCTCGGAGGCCGCATCGGTCGTTCGTACGGCTCAGTCGCTATGCTTGGTATTTCTCCTTCACACAGCCAGCCCACCGATCACGACCTCGAAAAAAGTCGAAGAGGCTTGCTCAACGACAGTCCTCAGATCTATGCTACTCGACTTCATAAGGCGGCTTTGAACAGAGCACGGGTTGTTTTATCGTCTTCTTTGCCCGGTAGCAACACAAAATGACAAACACGTATGATTTCGGCTCCAACAACGGCGGCGTTCAAGTAGTCAACAACCACGGTGGCATACAACCGCCTCAGCAAGGTAAAGCATAGCCGGTCCCTCTCCGTCTCTGTGTGTGCGAAGCTTCTTGTTGCACTTCGAGGCTAAAGAGACAACAGACACCAGGCGCGAGCAATGCATCAGCGATCTCCGAACGACCGATCCCCGCGACGACAAGAAGCGAATAGAGGAGAAGAAGGGCGGTCTTCTGCCCGACGTGTACCGCTGGGTCCTCTACAGCCCCGAGTTTCAGAAATGGAGGGGCAACGAGCTGGACCAGCTGCTCTGGATCAAGGGGAACCCCGGCAAGGGAAAGACGATGCTGCTCTGTGGCATCATTGACGAGCTGACGCCGATAAGCAAACTAGCCAGTGCTGAGGCACGCATGCTACTGTCGTATTTCTTTTGCGAGGCCAACGACCCGCGACTCAACAGCGCGTGTGCCGTGCTGCGGGGCCTTACCTACATGCTGGTATACCAGCATCCGGTACTGGAAAGACACGTGCGTGAGAGGTACGACAAAGCCGGGAAGCAGCTGTTCGAAGATGCGAACGCCTGGTGGGCCCTGACGGGCATTTTGGAAAACATTCTACGGGACCCGAGCCTGCCAGAGACCTTCTTGGCCGTCGATGCGCTTGACGAGTGTGGCGTCGCGGGCACCGGCCAGACCGACGGCCAAAACAGCAAGGATCTATCCAGGCTTCTCAAGTTCATCGTGGAGACCTCGACGCTTTCTAACGTGAAGTGGCTCGTCTGCAGCCGGAACTGGCGCAGCATAGAGGATGGGCTGAGAGTCACGGGCCTAAACATGAAGCTTTCTCTCGAGCTCAACGAAGCGCCCGTTGCGGCGGCTGTCCGAACATTTATCGAGCACAGACTGGATGGTTTGGCAAAGAAGAAGGAATACAGCGCCGAGCTACGGCAGGAGGTATCCCAACACCTGTCGCAATTTGCAGAAGACACGTTTCTCTGGGTGGCCTTAGTGTGCGAGCATCTCGGCAGGATCCCGCGGATCGACACAATCAACACCCTTCGACGATGTCCGTCTGGACTTCCGGCTCTTTACGAGCGCATGTTGTACTGCGTGGGAAGTCTGGAATCGGCGTCGCGTTGTAAACGCGTCCTCGCCGTCGTGTTGGTGGCATTTCGCCCCCTCACTTTACTCGAACTTGTGTCCTTGGTCGATGATATGCCGGAAGATGTCTCTTACGCTCGGGAGATTGTGGATCTTTGCGGCTCTTTTTTGTCGGTCCGCGACAACACCGTCACAATGGTTCACCAGTCGGCAAAAGACTTTCTTTTGTCGCCAGCCGCCATCAACCATGCGTTTTCACCAGTTGATACACCCCTTCACGTCGTACACCAGTCTGTCTTTCATCGCTCGCTAAACATCATGTTTCGAACTCTGCGGCGCGACATATACGGCTTGCATGACCCAGGACTCCCAATCGTTAACGTCGTACGGCCCGACCCAGATCCACTCGCTGCAGCTCAATACTCATGTGTCTATTGGGTCTACCATCTCTTGGCAGGCAGCAGCTCTTTTACGCACAAGGACGGTAGTTGCTTTCGAGATGGCGCCCCGTTATGGACGTTTTTCGAGACAAGACTTCTGTATTGGCTTGAGTCTCTAAGTCTCCTCGGTAGCTTAGCCAAGGGCACATGCCCTATTTTGTATCTACCCGCCCATCCTTATGTAAGTTGAATTCGCTCTTACGTATCCGTTAAAGGATGTACACTTGTCTTTTCAACTCCTTTTATGTTTATATGTAAGCATATATTCTCTTCCTTTTCTCCCTTCTCTTTTTTAACGTTATATAAGAGAGGTTTCTATGAAGCTAGGCAGCTTAGCCTAATCCTAAACGTACTCCAATTCGTGCAGTACTACACATGGCCCATCGAGAACTTTCCTTTACAGGCGTATACGTCTACATTTCTGTTCACCCCCGTGAACAGCCTACCGAACAGCCTGTTCCGGGGAAAGGCAGAGTGGATCGCTGCAGGACCCCATATTGAGAACTGGAGCCCCTCCCAAACGCTCGAGGGCCATGCCGATAGTGTCCTCTTCGCCGCAGTCTCGCCGACTGGGTCGCAGCTGGCAACAGCCTCGGCTGATTGGTCCGTCAAAATCTGGGCTCCGGCAGGCTATTGTCAACAGACGCTCAAGGGGCACAGCAACTCCGTTTTGTCGGTCGCCTTTTCGCCCGATGGCTCGCGCCTGGCGACGGCATCGGCGGATACAACCACCGTAATATGGGACACGGCGGGTTGTCGTCTGCATTCGCTCGAAGAACACATCAAGCCTGTCTTCTTCGTCGTCTTCTCGCCCGATGGCTTGCGGATGGCAACGGTATCAGAGGATGAGACTGTCAAGGTCTGGGACACGACGGGCCACTGTGTACAGACGCTCAGATTCCCTAACCGCCGTGTATTGTCCGTCCAGTTCTCAATTGACGGCCAGTTGGTGACAGTGTCAGATGATGGCACCGTTGAGGTATGCAATGCAGCAGGTCGCCGTCGAGAAGCCGTCAAGCTACAGACTGGCCACATTTATTCCGTCTCGTTCTCGCACAGCGGAAGGTTCTTGGCGACGGCATTGAAGGACCTGACCATCAAGGTATGGGACCTTTTAGGCCGCTGCTTGCAAACGCTTCAGGGGCATAGGGGCCCCGTCTGGTCTGTCGCATTCTCGCCTGACGTCATGAAGGTGGCGACGGCGTCAGAGGATTGTACTGTCAAGATCTGGGACAACACTGGCCGCTGCCTACGCACGCTCCAGGGCCACACCGCCTCTGTCCAGTCCGCCGTTTTCTGTGACAGTGGCAGGCGGTTGGTGACGGCGTCCGCCGATCGGACAGTTAGGATCTGGCATAAATTGGACGGGTACCAACAAGAGCGCGAGGAAGTTACTGGCCCTGTCGTGTACGCCGCGTTCACGCCCAGTGGCTCACGTCTGCTGACGACGTCGCACGAGGGTGGTGTAAAGGTCTGGGACACGGCTACCAGCCGCTGCCTAGAGACGCAGTACGGCATGCCTATTGAGGGCCTGCGTCTCCACGAGACCGGATCGTTTGTCGTTCATAAGTATGGTCGCGCCAGCCTCGCATCGTTGGAGCCTGGCGGCCAAGCCGCCGAACCGGGGACTTTGGTGATACAATCATCCGGCCCCGAAAGCGAGGGCCAAGGCTACCAGATAAGTAAGGACAGGACGTGGATCACACGGAACGGCACGAAACATATTTGGCTGCCATCCGAGTATCGGCCCACAGCCTCTGCGGTCTGGCGAGGCTCGTCGGTTACGAGGATCGCCCTTGGCTGTTCGTCAGGGCGCGTGCTCATCATCTGCTTATGGACTTGGGCGGCATAGCTTTGATGGGACGTGTGGAGGGTGTCAGTTCATGTAACTTTCTTCCTTTTTTCCGTCTGTACTTGCTAGAGTGGAGGTCCTAGCGAATACGATGAGTCGTGACGGCGAAAACACGAAAACGTTCCAACCAGAGCACGTTCCTGGTATTTGCCCTGTTGGTGTCGTCCTGGGCGGTATTTGACGCCAGCCTCGGCTGTCAGACGGTGCTAAGAGCCAGATTTGTGGCCGGTGTTGGTTGCGTTGCGCAAGATGGCAGGAGGAGGAGAACTGTGGGGCAATTGCCGCATATTGACCTTGGGCAGGCCAATCAGAGCGCTTTATTTAACGTCTCAAAGCTACCCAGACGCCAGTTTACATGAGATGTATCATGTATGTATGAGACGACAGCTTAAAAGGAGGCGGTGAGGCATTGGATATGCGGCATGAGAACCGAACCACCGCTCTATCGACCAATGCACAAGCTCCGGCATCCACATCTCCCACTCTCCCTAGCTGAGGCACTGCCCACGAGGATATTGAGCCTCCCATAGTCAAGGAAAGCTGGCCTTATTTCGCCCTCGTCTAGAGCCACTGGCCAAGACGATCAAAGCAATCACCACGCGGGAATACAAAAACAGAAAGCTGCACAATTGCTCGTCTACAGAGGCACAGCTGCGGTGCCAGGTAGGAGGACCCTTGCCGTCAAGGAGACCGGTTGAATGCACGTGATGTCATCTGCCGCCTCTGGCTCCCGAAGCACAGATTAGCCAAGTTCCGGCAGACATTCTGCACTCTCTTCTTTGTCCCACCCTCTCATGCCAATAACAGCCAGGCTCCGCTCGTTGTGAAGCTCTCGTAAAAGGGATGTGGGGGGCGGCCGTCATATGTGGTGGCAGACCAGTTATTCAGCACGCCTCCTTCCTCCCTTTACGAGTATTAATCGCAGAGGACGACTCACACCCTGGCTGTGGACATTTCTCGTCAATCCCAAAAACGCTGTCGCTCGGAACGAAGCACATGAGTTCGCGAATTTGCCACGGAAGAAAAAAGCGGGCCCATTAAAACGACGCGCTATTATTGGTCCAGCACGAATCCACACAATTTTTTGCGCTACAGCCAGAATCGCGCCACCCTGATGAGCAGCAATTCTTTTGTTCTTTTTCGCTCCTTTTTTTCTCGTTTCTGCCCTTGCTCTCTCTTCCTCGGAAATAGAGAGATAAAGCCTATCCGTCGTCATCTTGTCGGGCAGTGTCCGAGGCGCGGCACCGAACGGTATCCGCCGTATCGAGCCCGATCTCTTTGACGAATAATAGCAGCTGCTACAAGAAAAAAAGAGGGAAGGAGGGCGGGTTCGCTCTTTCCCTTTCCTGTTACACACTATTAAGCGACGGCGGCAGGCTGTTTTCTCTTTCCGGCTGCCGGCCGTCGGAGGGCGGCGACCAGCCGTCGGTCGATAGAGAAAAAAACGGGGGGGGGGGGGGGGGAGCCAGACCAGGCAACACAAAAGAGCACGAAGAAAAAGGCGGCACCAAGGCGAACAGTGTTTTTTTTTGCTGGCAATGGCTAATACTATGCTGCCCCCAAAAACAAGGCACTCCGATAGCTGCTCCGATAAGACGCCGAGGCGAGGAAGGCACGATGGGCGCTGGCCGTGCGGAGGAAAGAGCGTGCCCACACACCGCATCCTCGCGTTGCCTTGCCTGACGTAGCACGAGCAATTGGCAGCCTCTGCACGACTGCTCCGTGGGTTGGAGAGGGCTTTGTACTCGTAATCGTCGCTGATATCTGGTCCCCCCCCCCGCGGGACCGAGACCCATCAGTGACTCTTTGCCCACCCGCTATTATCGCGCGCCAGCTTTGCCATCTTATCCACCCCGTCCGCAAAACCCACTTTCCTTGCGTTTTGCGCCGGGGAATCCTTTGCCCCTTCCAGATAAAACGAGGAAAACGGAAGGAGCAGCCCGCTGTGGGAAGGTAAGCTCGAAACACTCAGCTTCCTATTGGCCCACACGGCCGCCGGGATACGACTTTCCAGAACAGCCCATCCACAGCTGCCACAGTCTGGCCGATAATAATTTGCCTGACGGACTCCCACGACCCAGCCGCGCTGTGCTGTGCGCCGCCCTTGCGTTTGTGCCGCCCATATCTGTCTATCGCCCTGCCTTTCCTGGGGGTTCTTCGATCTTCTCTTGCCGTCTCCTGCACTTTCTCGTCTCCTTTTCGCTCGCGGTGTCCCCCACTTGCCGCTTAACTTTATCTTCTCTTCCCAAACCCTCCCCCCTCCCTCTATCTCTCTCTCTCTCGCTCCGCTTGCCCTCTCGATTTCCCTCGCAACTCGATAAAGGTAGGTCCGAACTTTGCTCTCCTCCAATCTCTTCACATCGCACCTCTCTTCTTCCGTCAATCTCTATCTTATCAGCGCCCCCCCTCCATTCCGAGGCCCGAGGATCTGAAACTCAGCAAGCTTTCTTGCTCACACTTCTCCCCCCCGTCACAGAGACTTATCGGCGCCGTCCTACGCCCTCCAATTCTCGACCAATTCGTCCCAATGGCTTCCGCCGCTTCCCGCCAGATGTTCCGCGCTGCCGCGCGCGCTGCTGCGCCCGCCCGCCGCGGCTTCTCCTCCGCCCCCCTTGCCACGTCGTCCCGCTCTGCTTTCCGCCAGGGTGCCGGCGCCGGCCGTCGCTACTACTCGTCTGAGGCCCCCAAGTCTGGCTCGAGCTCGCTGCTGCTGTGGCTCGGTGTCGGCGCTGTCGGTGCGGGTGGTGCTGCCTACTACCTGACCCAGGGCGGTGCGGCCGAGCCCAAGGTGTTCAAGCCCGAGTTCAAGGACTACCAGGCCGTCTACAACGAGATTGCCAAGCAGCTGCAGGAGCAGGACGAGTACGATGACGGCAGCTACGGCCCCGTCCTGGTGCGTCTCGCCTGGCACGCCAGCGGCACCTACGACAAGGCCAGCGCCACCGGTGGCAGCAACGGTGCCACGATGCGCTTTGCGCCCGAGAGCCAGCACGGCGCCAACGCCGGCCTGATCAACGCTCGCAACTTCCTGGAGCCCATCAAGGGTGAGTTTTTAAAAACTTTTTTTTCTGTCTTGTAAATCTCGTCCGTCTTCACCGGGCGGCAGTCTCTGTGAGTCTTCCAACATGCTAACAGCCTCGCAGCCAAGTTCCCCTGGATCAGCTACTCCGACCTGTGGATCCTTGGTGGTGTTTGCGCCATCCAGGAGATGCAGGGCCCCAAGATCCCGTACCGGGCCGGCCGTGTGGACCACGACATGACTGCCTGCACGCCTGACGGCCGTCTGCCTGACGCCGCGCAGGGCCAAGATCACATCCGCAAAATCTTCTACCGCATGGGCTTTAACGACCAGGAGATTGTTGCTCTGGCTGGCGCGCATGCCCTCGGCCGCTGCCACACCCAGAACAGCGGCTTCGACGGCCCGTGGACTTTCTCGCCGACTGTGCTGACCAACGACTACTACAAGCTGCTGCTCAACAGCAAGTGGCAATGGCGCAAGTGGGATGGCCCCAAGCAGTACGAGGACAAGGAGACCAAGACCCTGATGATGCTGCCGGCCGACATGGCCTTCATTCAGGACAAGGTCTTCAAGCAGAGCGTCGAGAAATACGCCGCCGACAACGACGTCTTTTTTAAGGACTTCACGGCCGCCATTGTGAAGCTGTTCGAGCTTGGCGTTCCCTTTGCCGAGAGCACCAGCACCTTTGTCTTCAAGAACCTGGACGAGTAGCTTTGACCCCATGTCTCCTGAGGAGCGGCTGGCTTTAGACTTTGTTTTGTGCTTTTTTCTTCACGCTTCAAGAGGTTGGGAAAGTTTTGTCTTGCTTTGTTTTGTTTTGTTTTCCAGTTTCGTTTCTTTGGTTTCTCTTCGTTGGCATGCTTTACAATGCGTACGGCTTAGATTTCCAGACGCGACATCTAAACACACCCCATCGACATCGCCATCTACACATCTAAACACCACTAGCACATTCTGCTGCTAGAGCGACGACTCTTTCCTAGGGGGGCCGATGGATACGACCGGTACGAAACCCTAGAGAAAAGAATCCCCAGTGGGGAAAACAAAAGCGAATGAGGCTTTACGGGGAGGCTTTGAGGGGGGTCTGTGTCTTCCTTTAGGCAAGGAAGCCGGAGGAGAGCCAGGGAGAGCCGAGGGGAGGTCTGGACAAGAGTCAGGGGATCGATTGTAAAGCAACTGTGCTACAAGCAAACCAGACGTTGTTCAAGAGATAATCTCGAGTTATCAAATCCCTGAACATGCTCAAGTTTTGTGATTCATGACTGTAGATAATATGACTGTTGATAACGCGCCGGTTTAGGGGTGGGCAGTTCGTTTGCCTTCTATTTTGTCCCTTCAGCCGCTATCCTCTCTTTTTTCTCATAAGAAAAAATCTACGTTGACTTTGCCTCTGTCATTTGCCACTTCGTCTGACGTTTCTCAAGACCTCGGACATTATGGTGGCAGGCAACCCCAACCTGCCTGTTCAGTACTAGGCAGCGGGTTCTTGGACGCGGGAGCCCTGACACATTAAAAAAAGACTACATGGCAGCCACTGCCTTCTGTAGAACTAAATTAGAGAAAACAAAGTTGATTGATTTCGACAGAAACCTGGCTTAGTGGCAGGTGCCTGCGAAAGGTAATTTGGTTAAAATACATAACCTCGGATGTCATGTAACCGATATCCGACATTTTTTTTTTTTTTTAAAAACATTTTTTTTTTTTTACTTTAAGCCTTAATACCGACTCATTTTCGTAACTTAATTTTATAAATAGTTGTAGTTTTTATTATTTTAATCGTGTTTTGTATTTATAGTAATCGTTTATAATAGTTTAATAATTTTTATATTATTATTATAAAGTTAATAAAATTTTAATTAAATCTTTTAAAATAAAGTTACGATATATTTAATTAAAATACGTTTATAAACGTTAACGTTTAAAATAGTTTTAAATAAAGTATTAATAATAGTTTTTAATATTATTAAAATAACGGTAATAAAAAGGGATAGTTTTTTACGTTTAATAAAAAGGTTAATATTATTAAAAATAACTAAAAAGTTTTTAAAAATAATTAATAAAAAGGAATATAAATAATATTCGAAATTAATATTTATATATAGTTATTTAATTTTATTTTTATAAACGTTAAAAGTTAAAAAGATTTTAATTATAATTATTTTATAATACGTTAAAGTAAACGTTTTTTAGTTTAAATTTATTATTTTATTTATAATTATATTTTAAATAAACTTTTTAAAACATTAATTAAAATTAAATTAAATAAATAATTTAAATTTTAAAAATTTTTAATTAATAATAGTTTTAACTTTAAAAAAAAACGACTTATATTCGTATTTAATATATTAAAATTTAATTTAAAAATGTTAAAAATATTAAGTAGTAAAAGGGTAAAGATTACGGTTAAAACTTAACTTTAAAACTTTTATTATAATAAAAAAAGGAAAGATATAAACGAAGGACGGTAATAAGTATATTTTAAATATAAACGAAATTTTATTTTATAAAACTTATACCGTTTAATAAATATACTTTATACCGTTTAATAAATATATTATTTATTAAAACGAACGGGTATATATAATTATAAGGATTTATATAAAGAAAGTTTAATAATAAAAACTATATAATACTTTTATAAAACCGTTAATATAATTTTTAATAAATAAAACGTAAGTAATTATAACTAAACTATTAATAAACACCCCGTAAAACTAATAATTATTTATATTAATATATTTAAACTTAATATTAAATATAAGTTTATTAAATATAAAAATTTTAATAATAACTTTATTATTATAAAAGATATAAATCGTAAAAAGGATATTTATTTAAAGATCGTATAATACTTAATAAATATAAAGGCCTTTCTTTACTTTTTATATAATTACGAATAACTTAGTTTCCGTAATAAATATAATAATAGTGTTTTATTTATTTATTCGTTAAGTAACTATCGCGTTATTTAACTTAATAATAAATCTTTAAAAGTTTTTTTTATTTATTACGTTATTTATATAATTAATATTAATAAAGATTTATAACTTTTTAATATAATCTATTACACATATCCACAACTAACGGTACGCTAAAAATAAAGGCCGGTATATTAATACCGGCCTACGGCATTCAACTACCGCCCACTATATTTTCTCTTTTTTAATTTTTCGTATTACGAATCGATAATAATAATAATATATCTATTATAACATACACTTTTACATACTTAACTTTACTAAATATATCTACGTTTATATCGTATATCGATGTTTCACCCTTTCTTTAGTCTTCGTTACTACTTTTTTATTCCGCCGACTAACATTACGAAACTAACCGTAGTACGCCTAAGGCGTAATAAATAGTAATAACTCCTTTATTATAATTAATTAACCTTACGCCTCCGTCGTTCGTTTTAATAACCCTTTTTACGGTATTTTTTTTCAAATAACTCCTTTATTAAAAGTCCCGAACGCCGTATTTTTTCTACCCTTAATAAAATAATTATTAAAACTTTTTCAGTCGTAGTCCCGGTTATCTCCCTCTCCTCCTCTCCTTAAAAACCTTTAAAAGCATTACTTTTACGATACGAGTCTAAGTTACGGCCTTCCAAAACTTACCGTACCTTTTAATAACCCTCCTTTTTTACGGCGTCGTCCCGATTAATAATATTAAGTCCTTTATAATTTTTTTTTAAAACCCCTCTTCGTAAAAAATTAACTATATCTTAGTTATCCTTAAATAAACCCGGTAGTTAAACTCTTTACTTTAAAAATTACTATATTAATACGCCGACTTTTAAGTTAACGATAATAACCGTAAAAACGTCCGTTTTATAACTCGTTTTAACCTTTTTATTTTAATAAACCTTTTAACGGACTTTAAGTTTTAAATTAACTTACTTTTACAACCGTTAAACACCCCTCGTCCCGAGTACCTATCCTAAACAAAGGTAACTAACACTATCCTTAAAATCCGGTACGTTTTATAAAAATACCGTAAACTTAAATTCGTTAACGACGACGACGACGTTATATTAAATATTACGTAATTTATATAAACTTCGGACGTCGAATAACCGCCTTTTAAACTTAAACGTATCCGACGAGTTTTTTTTAAAAACCGTCGATTACGTACGTATAATTAAAGTCTTTTTATAACTACTGTAAAACCGACTCCGTAACTTATAAATATTATTCCTTTTAACTTGGACCGGGTTACGGACGTTAATAGTTTTAATACGGTTATTTTTTTATTGTACCGTAAATTTTACGCGTTAAAGGATTTTAATAATAACGAAAATAACGCGTTAATAAAAAACACTTCCTTAACTACACTTACTTTAATTTAAAAAACTAAAAAAGTAAAGGTAACGGCGACCGTTAATTCCTCCTTTCGAACTATAAATATTAATAACCCCCGTTAAACGTACGAAACAATTACCTTTAACTTAATATAAACGGCTACCTCCGCGTTACCGACTTAAAAAACGGTCCGTTTTAAACTAAAAGCGATACTTAACGCCCTTTTTAAAACAAGCGCTACGCCGAGTTCTAAATACGGCACCTTAATAACTTCCTTTTAAGTAACGGCGGTTACTTAAAACCTTAACCTAGTCCGACTATAACCGACGGCCACCCTTAATCCCTTTAACGTAAAACCTTAATCCTTACGGTTATAAATAGTTAACGTTTTAATACCGTTTATTAAGGATAAATAAACGGTTATTAACGATATAATAACGCTTTTTTAAAACGGTTAATTATTATAAAAGACTTTCCACGTCGTCGTAACGGGCCTACTATCGTCTACTACCTCCGTACGGCCCTCTCCCTCCCCGCCGCCACCTTTTTAAGCTACGACGACGCCTTTTACTTTAAGCTTAATATTTTTAAACCCGTTATATAATATTATAATGTTAACCTATAAACCGAACCTTACGGTCCCTCACCCGTAACATTTCGCCCCGTTACCCTTTTTTAACCCGTCGTTATAAAAGGTTTAACAAAATGTTCGTAACGCACCTACCCCCTTTCGACCGTTAACCGCTTTTAATTTCGACTACTATAAACTAGAATATTAAAGCCGCCCGTTTAACCCGCCTCCCCGTTATAATAAAGAATAACTTAATAAAGGTAGGATGGTTTACGACTAACGTAAGTTAGGTAAACGTAACGACGGCGTTTTTAATAAATACGGGTAATTAGGTTGTAAGACCGGTCGACGGTATCGTTTAAAATACGACCGTTATAATAACGGTTTAACGGTTCTCTTTTTATAAGTCAATAACGTTTAAAAAATTTAAAACGTAAGTTATTTTAATTTAAACTTTATTAAAGGTAATAACGCCGTTAACAACTAGAACTACGTCTTTAATTATATAAACACTTTTATATACTATTTAAAAGTATAAAAAAGCCGTAATCCTTTTAAGTAAATTATTTATACCTTTATAACCGACCTACCCTTTTTTTTATACGGTACCGTTAACTTTTAGTATAATAAAAAACTACCTTAAACGATAAAACACCGCCTTTTAATAAATATACCGTTTTAAAAGATTATATTATAAAAACGTTTTACTATAAAAACCCTTAACGCCTTCGTTTAATTTACGAATAACGTGTTTACGCTTAAAAAAAACACTAACGACGTAACTATCCGTTACTTTTATACGGTATACTTACATTACGCTCGTTTCGTCGGTAACCTTAACGATTTAAACTTTATAATAGTCGTTTACTAATATTTATATACTAAACTATAATCACTCTTACCTTTACCGTAACCTTAAATAACTATTTATAATTACTAAAAAATCGTAGTTTAAAAAGTATTTATTAACCACCGTTAACGTTAAAAAAAAGTTAAACTTACTACGCCGACCGTCGTTACTAACTTTACGGTATTTTAAACCGTTTAAGTTAACTACGTAACCGATAATAAAGGCCGTTTTTATAGTACATTTAATTATAACCGGCGCTCCGTTTTAAAAAGCCGCTTTTTATAACGGTCGTCGGACCGTTATTAATTTTATAATCGCGACTGTAATAATAAAGATAACCGTATTAACCGCGACGACCGGGACCGTAACTAATATAACAATAACGGCTCTTAATACCGTAATAACGCCTTTAACGACCGTTACGCTTTACGGTAAAACTCTTTAAACCGTAATAATAATAACGCCTTAAATAACTACTAGTTAAGTTTTTAATACTTTAACGACGGTTTTATTTATAACGGCCGTATTAAAAAAAACCTACTAACTAAACACTATTACTAACGGGATACGCCGGGCTAGGTTACGGTTTATAAACGCTTTTACTTATTAAACCCTACTTACCCGGCGAAATCGGAATCTTATAAAGCCTAAAGTTACGTCTTTACCTTTACGGCGGCCGTAAATAAGTAAACTAACGAATAAACTTTAAAATACTACTTAATAACTAATCTTTTATACGTCGATAATAATATTAAAAATTTTATTATAAAACTAAAACTTCGTACTACAAATTCTACTAACTACTTTTATATATAATAAAACGACGCGGCGACCGACCTTACACCTATTAAACCTTTTTATAACGTATTATTTATACTTTACGACGTTACGGCCGCCTTAACGAACCGTTTACTTACTAACGTTCGCGTCGTATACCTACGTTACGGCGGTTCGGCCCGTTTTACGGTTATTCTTTCCGTTTATATAACCTCGAGTAATTATATCGGTAACCCGTTACCTAGTACGGTTAACTTAACGACGATAAATCCCGTTTTACGTACCGTTTTATTTACGCCTAACACCGTATTAAACGATACCTTTAAAAAGTTAAATTTAAACGCGGACTTTTAATATAACTTTACAGACTTTAAAAACGGCGACGTTATTAAACCGACGTACCCGTTATAAACATCTTTTATAACGGACCTTTAACCCACGCCTTTTATAATCTTTATACGTTTTACTACTTTCGGTTAAACTTATTAAATTTATACTGATACGGGCGTATTTAAATATTTTATTAATAAACTTTAAATTAAATAATACGGAAAAAACGTACGTTAAACTTTAAAACCTTATATTATAAAAACCGTAAACGGTAACGTTATACTTTACGCCTACGTTACTTTTAACTTTTACTTTAAAGGTTTTATTAAGTTTACCCGTTTACTTAACTACTTTATAATAATAACCGACGTTATTAACTACTTTAAATTAAATATACTTTTAAAAATAAAGGTATTTTAACGTTTTAACGCGGTTATCCGAACTTATAATAATATAATATCCTTCCGCTCTTTCCGTAACTTAACTATATAAAGTTATACTTAAACACGCCGGTTTAACGTACGTATATAAAATTAAGATTAAGTTACCGTATTATTATATAAATCCGCCTTTGTATACGTATATTACGACGACCTCCCTTTTAATTTTAACGGTAACCCTTTCGCCCCGGTTAATAACTACTACTTTACGGTATTATATAAATACGTAATCGACGTTACCGTTAACTATAAAACGTGTCCGTAAATATAGTTATATAATTTTACGGACACGTTCGTCTTTATTAACTAAAAGATAATATTAAAGTATATTCGTTACTTATTTTTACCCGTTTTTAAATACTAAATCCCGGTTAAGGTAATAATATAACTTCGCGACACTAATAGTGTAAACCTTTAAAAAGATATTAATACTTAAGTCGAAAACTTTTACTCCGTTTTTTAAAGTAAAAATCTTATCGCCTCCTTCTTTTATATAACACCTTTTACGACGGCCCTTTTCGATAACGTAACTATAAAATAAAAAACCGAACACCTTATTTTTAAAAAGCTCCGTATTAATATTTTTACGTACGGCCTTAAAAGGCCGTCTAACTTCCCGTTTATTACTACCGAATAAAGCTTAAAGATTTATACGGTTAATCTAACCTTTATAAAAAAGGTTACGGTATTATTAAACCGTTATAAAAAGGTTTTTTAAAACCGCGGTATCGTCTTTATAACGAATAATTAAAAAATACGTATCGACTTTATTAATAATTAGTAATTATATAAATAAAATATTAAGTTATACCTTTTAAGTTTATAAAATAACGTATTAATAGACGAACGTTACGATAAGATATACGTTTAAAACCGTATATAATACTTACGTAACGGCGCGCCTATTACTTACTCCGTCTTTATAGTTTAACGCACCGTTAATAATAAACGTAAAGGTTATATCGTAATCGATTTATAACTATTAAATAAACTTATAGTACTTAACGTTTACCCTTTACCTAATTAAATTAATATTATATAAACTATAGTTAAAAAAAAGTTTTACTTTACCTTTAATATAACGACCTTTTTTTATTAACTATTAGTATTCTTAAACTACCGTTTACACCTTATCGTTATTAATAAACGCGGCTTAAAATCGTTTAACGTTATATTAATAAGTTTTTATAACGCGCCCGCCTTTATTTAACACTATATAAACCGTATCCTTAAACCGTATTAAAGCTTTATAAAAACCTACATCGACGATATAATTATCTTTAATAATACGTTTAAAAAGCACCTATTATATTTAAAAGTTATCCTTTAACTTTTCCTTACTTAACGGTTATACATCTCTAAGTTAAAAACGTTTTTCACCTTCCCTACGGTCCGCTTTTTAAGTTATAACGTCGACAGTAAAAGGATTACCTATACGGAAAACCGTATTACGGTATTCCGTAAAATTAAATTTCCTACTAATTTATTAAACCTTAACACTTACCTTAATATAATAAAATATTTACGGACGGGTATCCTTTAGTACGATATAAAGGTCTTACCCTTATAAACCCGTAAAACCGCCTTTTAACGTTAAAGGATATAAAAAAAAGGGTTAGTCCTCGATATAAATTAAAATAAACGTTAAGCTTTTATAAACCGTCTTTATTTTAAACCTACGTTAAACGAGTTAAAATCTTTTAACTAACTTTAAACCTTTTTATACGACTAAATACACCTTTACTATTACGATCTAGACCGTTATCTTTTTATAAAAGTAAACGTGTATAAATAAGGATTTAACGCCGTTATATTTTAACTTTATATACTTTAAAACGGTATTTTAATACTAAGTAAAGATATATCGTAGTAAAATATTAAACCTATCCTTTTCCTTTTTTACGTAATGTTAACCCGTAAAAAAGGTTACGGCTTTATAAAAGTAAAGGTCGTAGTTATTATTTAGGTTTTTATTAAACTCCGTAAACTAGTCTAATTTAACCGTAACCCGGTTATCGTACTTACTAATTACACACCGGTTTATAATATTATTTAATACACGTCTTTTAAAACTATAAATTTTAATAAAGTAAACCTTAAGTTAATATTAGTAACTAACTATATATTGTAGTTTAATATCCGTATATTTTATATCTTTAATAAAATAAACGTTATTTTTAATACGTTATTTCGTTTACCTATTTAAGTAAAGGCCGATATACTTAAAAACGGCGATATCTTTAACGAGGTAGCCTATTCCGACCGTCCCGTAGTATTCTAGGTTATTACTAAAACAAGCTGGGCGACCTAGTTAAAACATATATACACATATATACACTTAACTAAGTTATTATATAAAAGAAGGCTTTTAATTTAAAGTTTTTAAAACGTTATTTATTTAGTTTTTTTTAATTAAACGGGAAAAAAAAGGAGGATTTATTAAAGTTTATCGTCTTTTTTATTATTTTAACGTTTTACTTTTTATTTATTTTTTAAATTTTTAATTAAAAATCTTATTATTCTTTTTTTATTCGTTTTTCCTTTTTTTTTTTCTTTTTTCTTTTCTTTTTCTTCCTTTTTTTAAAAAAAAAGAAAAGGGGTCTTTTAATACGTAATTTCTTTTTAATAATCCTTTACCTTTTTTCTCCGTTTTACGCGTAAAACGTAAGACTTTTAATCGGAACTCCTTTTAAAATAAAAAATAAAAAAAACGAAAAAGAAAGAAAAAAAAAAACTAATTATATAAACGGCCTTTTACCTACGTATCCTACCCTAACTTATTCTCCCTTTAAAAAGTTTCGATTTAAAAGTTTATAACTTTATAAACGGTCTCGAGTTTTTTTACTTTTTACCGAATCTTTAATTATAAGTTTAACCGTTTAACCCCTTTAACTAACCTTTTATATTAGTTTTAAATACGTGTCGGACGAGTCGGTACGGTTATAAAACGGCCTCTTTAACTTAGGTCTACGTAACTCCTTTTCCCTTTTTTACTTTTTAGTAATAAGATTAGTAACGGCCTTCGGGTTTATATACCGCTTTTTTATAAAGAGTTATAACTTTAACTTTTTAACTAGGGTAGTCTCGCCTTTAACCGTCCGAACCGTCCTTTTTAACGTAACTTTAAAATTTAAATCTCTACTCCGCGTAAACGGGCTCCTTTTCTTTACTAAAGGAAACGGCGTCTTTAAAAAGAGGGGGAGGGCCCGCGTGTTTATTACCGCCGTCGCGGTATTTTCCGTAGTTAACTAAACGTTAAGTAGGGGAGTCTTGTTTAAGGTCGCGATTTAAAGTCCTACACTTTCGCCGCTCTTAAAGGGGTTAAAGGCTGCCTTATCTCCGGTCTTTACTTCATTATTAACGCCTTTACGTACGTTTAAAGGTAAGGCCACGGCATTTTTATTAATAACGGGGGAGAAGTTAAGTTCGGTCTTACTAAAGTCGGTTAAGTTACCGACGTCGTCACCGTCCTCTTACCTTTATAAAGGCGTCTCCTCTTTTTCTTTTTTTTCTTCCTTCTTTTTAAACTTTATAAGCTTTTCGTATTAAAGGGGTACGATCGTAAGTCTTTTACGGAACTACGTATATAAGTAATACGTTAAGGGTAGGTTAAAATATACGTTTAAAAAAAACTTAACCTCTTTTTTTATTTACGTATCGAAAGTTTTAACGAGTTTATTATTAATAATTTTACCTTTTTTTTTAATTTCGAACTTTTAATCTTTTATTATTTCTCCTTTTTAATTATTTTAATAAATAACTATATTTTATTCGTTTTTAATAAAAAAGGTTAAAAAGTAATTAAGGAGTTATTTTATAAATTCTTATTCGAATCTTTAAAACGAATAAGGTGTTATAAAGAAACGTAAAAACGATATGTCCGTATATTTAAATTTAAAACGGATTTATTTAACTTAATATATTATAACTTATATAAGTTTAACCGGAGTTATAATTAGTATCTTTATATAAAAGAGTAAGTTAACGTATTAACGAGACTTAATTTAGTCGTAAAACCTTACATTATTTTTAATACTTAGTTCTTTAAAAAAACACTTTATATATTTTATAATTAAAAGGCCGTACTTTTAACCGTTAAGTTAGGCTTCTACTTTTACGTTTTTATATTTAAAGGCCGTCGGAATAAGCTTTTAATCGTATAACTAGTTAATAAACGCCTCCTTCTCTTTTTAAATGTTTTACGTAAAAAAAAAGTTAAACTAGTAAATAAAGGAAAGCTTTTTATCGGCGATAATTAAAACTTAGTAATTAAGGCCTTCCTTTAATCCGTTTTTATTTAAGACTAAGATAACGAAGAACCTTTTCTTTAACGTTACTTTATCCTATTTAAAATTAATAACTTTTAAAGTTCTAATTTAAAATATTATAAAAATAAACGTTTAAACTATATCCTTTAACCTTTATAAAGTTAATAAGGTCTTTACTATAATTATATCGTTAAAAAGGTACTAACGTATAAAAATACACTTTTTAAAGTCGAATAAATAATAAACAAATTCCGAGTAAATAAAGCTTATACACCTTATTTTTTTATTGAAAGTCTCTTGATTAAAAAGCTTTAAAAAGTGCTCTTCCTTTATTCTTTTTATAACGGCCTTTGTAAAAACGTTTAAAAACGGGGGGCGGTTAAAGATCTTTTTTATAAGGTAAAAGTCCGGGAACTCCTTTTAAAAGTCGAACCTCCCCGTAACTAATAAGTCTATTCTTATCCTTTCTAGCTAGGCTTTCTTGGCCGCGCCGCTCTACGACGCCTAACTAAAAACTACCGTCGATAACGCCTTATAAACTATAACTTCTTACGGTTAAATTTAAGATTTAAAGTTCGTAGTTTTTAAGTTTAGTCGTTAAAAAAGTAAGGGTTTTAATAATATAAAAAGTAATAAAAAGAATAAAAGGGTAAAAAAGAAAGAAAAGAGGGTGTATAAAAAAAAATATAAATAAAAAGTGTTATCGTTTATATTACTTTAATTCTCCTTTTTTACTTTATTTTTAACTTTTATAAAACTTTTAATCGTAAGTTTATATTTTTTATATAACGGTTAATAAAGGGTAAAAAGGCGTAAAGTAAAATAAATAAATAAAAAGTAAAAATAATTTAAAAATAAAAAACTAAACTTTAATAAATAAGTCGAAATAAAAGAATTAATAATAAAAAAAGTAATATAATAGTAATAAAAAGAATAACTAAATAATAAACGGTTTAATAAATAACGAACGTTTTTTATAATATCGTAATACACGTATTAATTAAGATTTCCAATTTAAACTCTTCGTATTAAATTTAAAAATAAAAACGAAGTAAAACAAAAGTAAAAGAATAAATAAAAAAGGTTTTTACTAAATAAAAAGTATAAAAAACAAGGTATCCCCCTCTCCTTTTTACGTTTTATTTAATAATAACACTTCTTTATTCACTCTCTTCTTTCTTTTAATTATAAAGCTAACCTTACGCCCTCGTTTAATTATAAAAGAGTCGATTACTAATCTTAAAGTCGTCGTAAAGTAAATAATAAAATACTTAAAGTAACTAAACGGGATCTTCGGTTAAGACGGCGATAAAAATAAAAAGTTAATCGTTCTTTAAAAAATCCCGGAATTTTATAACTAAACCGCTAATATAACCGCGTTAACCCTTAACGAAAACGTAACGGTGAAAAACGTCGGAACGAGGGTTCCGATCGGTACCTTTACTAAAAGTAACGCTTTAACTTTATTATAAACCGATAAACAACTTAAAAGTCCGATTATAACCTTTACTAATAACGGTTCCTTTACGACACTATAAACCGGTAACTAACGTAATGTTCTAAACACGGCTCCTATTAAGTAAGGCCGGAAACTGTTAATAACTTAACGCGCCGATCGTACTAAAAGGGTAAAGGACCGGGTTAAAAAAACATTATAAACTTTAAACACGGGCGTCGCTTAAGTTAATAATAAAAAAATAATACCCGTTACTATTACCTTAAAGTAAGTAATTTAAATTAAAACCCCGTTTAACGACTAGACCACCCTAAAAAAAGAACCGAAGTCCTGTATAACGACGGTTAACGGCGTACTCTATAAATTCCGAACCGAGTAAACGGTTTTATAACGTTATCTAAGTTATTACTAAATTACCGGTATTAACGATCGGTACTTCGTATAAACTTTCCGTTTAATTACCAACTACGTTTTATTATAAAAGGCGACTTATTACTCGATAATTATCTTAACCTATTTTTAAAAGTATAAAAACGAGTTAGTAAATAAAACGTCGCTTATATACGTTAAACGGGTAAACGGACACGCTTTTAAAACGTATATTAATAACGTTATATTAAACGAACGTAGTTTAACGGGCCTTTTCGTTTAAATTTATAATTATTACAACGCCGTAATATATTTATATTATAAAACGGGTTATTAACGTAACGTAAACGTTAAAGATAAAGGATTAGATCCTTTAACTAAAATAATAGTGTTATAATTTAAGTATATATTTTTACTAAGCTTTAATAACGGCGTTTATAGTAACTACTTATTCTAAATAAAAGGAACGTAGTACTCCTTCCACACTCACCGTTTCGTAAAGTTAAACGGTTTCGTAAAAAAGTTAATCGTAAGTCTAGTTATTAAAAAAAAACTTAACCTATAAATCTTAAACCCAATCGCTACTCCTACTATTAAACTAAAGCTAAGTACCCCCCTTATCCAACCGTTTTTAACTACTCCCCGCAATCGTAACTAAATAAACGTGAAGGAGGTCTTTAAAAAAAACTAAAACTAAAAGGGCGTCCTAGTATCCGACGTACTTCCGGCGCTTTTAAAACGTCACACACCTTTAAAAAAAAAGGTTTTTATATTAAATGTATTAACTCTTATAAATAAAAAGGACGAGGTAATAAAAAACGCCGTTTAAAATAAAGGGATAGTAAGGAACTTATAATTAAATATCTTATATAAAGTAATAGTAGATAAAATAACCGCTTAAAAATAAAGAATAAGAATAAAAATAATAAAAAAAAAAATAAAAAAAATTTTACTAAATAAAAGAAGGATTATATATATAAATAAACGAAAAAAAAAAAAACTATTATTAACGTTTATAATAATAGTAGAATATTTTAGTACTCCGTTAAGATTTTATTTAAAATAAAAATCGTAAAGAATAAAGGTAGTATTATAGTACTTACGTAAAGGTCGTAGCCGTAATCTTAATTAAAAGTTACGGGCGATTTATTTATAATATCTTTAACGTTTTTTAAAACTTTTAATTAAAGCTTTACTTTACTAGGTTTAAAGTCGTTTTTATCTTCCTATTACTACTAATAAACGTTTTATTATACACCGTACTCGTCTTAGGCTATCTTTTTAAATAAGTCACTATTAAAACGACGTTTTAAAATAACTCCGTCAAGTTACGTTAAGGTGTAAAAACCGTCTTAATACACTTCGTTTATTATAAATAGTCCTTACTATCTATAGTAAAGTTTAACCGCGTATAATATATCTTTTTCTTTATAAGAGTCCTAGTATAATATTAAGTCGTTTTTAATAATTATATCGCTTTTTACTTTTCGACGAAATTTAACCGTATAATCCTAATTAAACGTTCGTTTTTTTTTAAATTCTACTATAACATCCTTAACTTTCCGTAAATCGTCGTCCCTACTATTAAGTATTTATAACTTAACGTTAATTTAATCTTCCTTTAGTATACTTTTACGTTACTAAATTAACCTTTAAGTAGGTAACTTTATTTTAATAAGTATAATAAGGTCGTAACTATAAACGAACCGGAATAGTATATCGTTATAAAAGGCTTAAACGGAAGTCTAATTTATAAAAAGAGTTAGTTAAAAGTAATAGTATTAATTTTTTAAAGTCCCGTTCATAAACTTAAAAAGTATAAAAATAAATAAAAAGTGTCTAACTTCAACGATACTATTCAACTTTAAGTTATAAACGGTAAAGCTTTTAATTAAAATATTTAAATGTTTAACAAACTATAAAAACTCCCCTTTAAATTTAAAGTTACCGTTAATAACTAGTTCTTTTAAAACACTATAACGATAAACGATATAATCGCGTAAAAAACGTATAACCGTTATAAAGTCGTTAACCTTTACAATCGTAACTTTTACGAATCCCGTTAAAGCGTATCGCGCCTTAATTAAAAACCTCCCGGCCTTAAACATCGTAAACATTCCTTAAGTGTCTAGGTATAACTTTTAAAATAATAAAAACGGGGGTAGTTCGAAACGTGCCTTTTATACTTTTTTACACATTATAACCTAAGAGTAAGGATCGTAAACTCGTAACGAAGATTTAATTATACGGTTTATACTTATTTATTAGTATTAACGGTTAAAGTAGTTTATAATAACTTTATAACTTTAATAACTTATCTTTACGTACGACGTCTTAATTAAGTTTTTATAAAGGGTGTTATTATTAACTACCTTTTACGGTTATATACTTTTATCTCCTCTTAACTTTTAAAAGTGTTATTTAAAATAAAAAAACGTCCTTACCCTATTTAGGAATCGTAACAAGTTTCGGCGTTGTAGTCCGTTTAATTTAACGCCGTATACTAAAAATTTAACTATCTTTTAACTATTTTTTATTTACTTTTTAAAGTTATTTAAAAGCTTTAATCGTACGTCTTTAACCTTATATTAAAAGATTTATACGTTAATAAAATCTTTTAGTAATAGTTTAAGTAAAAATTTAAGATTAAGAATTTTATTATTAAGTCGGTGAGATAAGGCGTTAACTATAACGTTTTTTAAATTAAAAACGTGTCGTACTTTAAAGTCGAAGGATTTAATTTAAGTTACTTAACGTAGTAGTACTAAACTAAGCGTATCGTTGAGTACGCCGTTTAGTTAATAAACTAGGACTATAACGTCTATTTTTAATATAAAGCGGATGTTATAAAGATACGATTAAAGGCGTTAAAAGGTATAAACGACGCCTCGGTATTCTTTTTTAATTATATCGTACCTTTATTCGGTTAATATTTAAACTTCGTTTTTAAATCGAATAAGTTTACGTTAACCTTTATTAAACTAAAATAAAACTACTCCCTATCCTTTTAAACTAACGTCGATAAATAAAATAATATCTCCTTTTTCTAAATTATAGTCGGTATTAATTAAAAAACCCGACGCTTAAAATACCTTTTTTAAAAACTAAAACGTAAATTCTTAATCGGGTCCTTATATAAATTTTATACTAGTCTTAATAAAAGTGTAAAAAGGCTTCGCTTTTATCGTAAAATTTAAAATCTAAAACTAGTAAAAAACGATAAAACCGAGGAAGCCGCGTACCTTTCGAAGGTTTCTTAAGGTTAACTATTCCGTTATTTTATCGAGTTTTCCTTACGATAAGGCTTTTCCTTTTAACAATATAATAAATCCTACAAAGTCCACCTTTTCTTAACACTACTAGGATTTCTCCGTTATAACAGTAACTCCCGACAGTTCAAAATTAAAAAGGACCTAATCGACGTTCCGTAAATACTTAATAACGTACCGTCGGATTTTTAAAAAAACTTCCTTACCCCTATAATCCGTTTTTAAACTTTTAATCGTAACGTTATTAATATATAACCGGGCTACGTAGGGCACTAGCCCGTTAAGGAGGTTAATTACGTTTTAATAAAATTACGTTATAAAGTTAGTTCCACCTTACGGGAGTGTAGTGTTACGTAATAGTCCCCTCGTTATTTCGAATATTGTTAAATCTTTACTTTTTAGGTTTAAAAATACTTAGTCGTATTTTAAAAAAAAGTTAGTAATTATAATAAGTATTTAATTTACGAAATCGTTTATAAATTCGTTTAAGATTAGTACGGTAAACGTATCTTTAATCGTAACTTCGTTAATTTTAGTAACGTTATAAATAAATTTATATTTACCGTTTTTTTTTTTATAAAAAACTAAGGGTTATAATAAACACTATAACTTTATTCGAAAAGGCCGTTATCGAGTTTTTTTTATAAAATTTTATTTACTTACTACCTTAATCCTTTTAAAACGGGTATAACTTTAACTTATTACGTAGTATAAAGGACTATTCGGATCTTTTAAAGTAGGATAACCGATAGGTCGATCCTTTTAATTTTATTAAAGTCTTAAAATAAAGCGGCTTTTTTATTAGTTATAATTTTAACGAATATATCTCGTTCCCTCTTTATTAAACTAAAAAGGAGTTTTTAAAGTATTTAAGTTATATAATTAAAAGTTAGTCTAAACCCTAGTTTACGTTTATTGAATTAGGGCGTAACGTAGGGTTTAAAGGCTTCGTCCTCCTTACCGTTTAAATACTCCTACACCGCCTTCCACTTTTTCTCTTTTTATTACTAATCCCTTTTTAACACTAACCTATCTAAACTAGTCGTATTAACCGGTTTAACTTTATCTATAACTCTTTTATATAGTGTAAAACACTTATAAACTTTAAATCGTAAGTCCTTTATAATATAAAACGTTTCCGGTTACCTTTTTCTTACTTACTTACTTTCTTTTTTTAATAAAATAGTTAAATAAAACGTCTTAACTTCCGGCCCTTTTTATATTCTAATCCCCTTTTCTAGTTAATTATTATTAGTAATATCGTTTCTAACTTTTACATTACCCTTTAATTTATTAAATCTTTAATTACTTCTTTATAACCTTTCTACTCTTAAGTATAATTAAAATTATAAACAATCCTCGTTTTATTAATTACTAACGCTTTTTATATACCTTTATCTTTATACTAAAATGTTATTTTCGTTATTTAAATAAAAAGTATCCCGAGTAATAATATATTTTACCTTAATAAGGGCGTTTTAATAATAAAAGTATTAAAGTAAAAAGCGTTACCTTTTATCTACCCGATTTCGTTAACTTTACTAACGAAGTTCTAAATAGTACCGTAAACACTCTTTAAAACTACCTTAATAAATAAAATCGTAAACCTATTCCTTTTTACTAAGGCTTCGCTAATTAAATTCGCTATAAAACCCGTATCGATAACCGCGCGGTATATCGTTCCTTTTAAATAAAAATCTCTAAAAATAATAAAAAAACGTCCTAAAGTAACTATAAAGTTAAACCCTTCCTTAACAACGTAAGTTATAAACATAAAAATTACCGTTTCTTCGTTTAAAGTCTTAATCTTAAGTCCTTTCTTTTTAAACCCTTAACGGTTTATCTTAATTATCGTTTAAATCTCGTCCGTTAAATCGGTAAACTTCGTAGTAAAGTTTCTTATAATAGTCTTATTAAAGTAAACCAACTTACTTAACGTTAATTTAATTTTAATGTTTATAATAGTAAAGGTCGTATTATTAATTAACTTATTAAAAAACCGTAAGTCTTTAATTAAAGACCCTTTTAAGGATTTTACCGTAACCGCCTTTACCCCTATAGTTAGTTTTACGGAAGGGCTAAGGTTCGGATCGTACGTCTATACCGGAACACTTAACAAGTCTTCTTCATTAAAAGGATGTTCCGTTTTTACCCGTTTTACTTTATAAAGGTTTACTTTAAAAGTAAAACACGGTATACTATCTTTAATTTTATTTTTTTCTTAATTAACTTATTCGGTTTAAAGCTCCTCGTAAATAATCTTTACAAAGTTAACGGGAACGGTGTTAATAAAGTTTTAATTAAAAGGCCGGGCGTTAAAAGTTATAAAAGTTAATTACTTAAAGTTAATATAGTTAAAAACTAAAAACCGGCTCTTAATATTAACCCGTACACCGCCCTCTTTTTAAAAAAGTCTTATCTACTCCGCTCCGTTATACACCGGATCGGCCGTTAAAACTAACTACACTACACTTCTAATTTAACCTTTATTTTTATACTAATTAAACATACTTAACGAAATCGTTCCTCTTATCTTTTCTTAAAAGTTAAAAGTAATCCTTCTTAAGTTATCCTTATAAATAATCCGATATTTAATGTTTTAATTAAACTCTAAGTAATTCTTTATATAATAAAAAGTGTCGCCGTAATAAAAACAGATTTAAAACCTATCCCTTAACGGTCCTTTAAAATAGCTTACCGATTAAAAACCCTATCCTTACCTAAACCCTTTTAACGAATTAACAACGTTTAAACGAAAAAAGTTAACTAAGTATTATCCGTATTATTAAAGTTAGTAATTAAATAATACCCTTTATCCGTATCCCGTATTTATTTATACTAAAGTCCTCCTTTACATAATTAACTAGTTTTAAATTTTTAAAGTTTTAACTAACCCTTTAAGTTTTTTAACAACCTAATTAAAAACCTAGTCTTCCACTCTAATTTTTAAAGTAACCGTAACTTTTACTAAACTCTTAAGCTTTAATAAAAATCACGTTTTCTTCTTAACCTTATAATTACAGGTTTAAACGTTCGCGTTTTTCTTTACCTCCTTTTTTTTAAAGTCTTTTTCCCTATTTCTATCTAAGCTTTATTTTTTTATATAATCGGTTAAGTATTTAAAGACTTCTTTATAAGATACCGTTCGTAAGTCCTTTCCTTATATCTTAACCTTAATAAAAACGTTTAATTTAATCTCTTTACGAATACTTTTTAAAATCTTTCCGGTGTATTAGTTAAACCTTAAAGAAATACTAACCTTTTTAAATAATGTTTCGAGTTACCGTTTTTATTATATATATTCCGTAGGTATAGTTTTAAACTTATTATTATTAAACTATATATTAACTTAACGTTTTTAATTATATACTTATTTAAAGTCGGTTAACTAATACTCCTTTTTCACCTTCTTTTTAAATCTTTCTTAGTTAAAACCTTCCTTTATAACCTTTTTCCTTATAATCCTAATTTATATACGTTAATCTTTATAAAAGTAGACTAAAATTTACGTAAACTTTTAATCTTTTATTTAACCCGCTTATACTACATACATTTTATACTTTTTAAAGTAAATTATAATACTATCCCCTTTAAAAAAAGCTAGGTTAAAACTACTTAACGTAAACATCTTTTCGGTACGGATACGGGGAAAGGTAACTAATTTTTATAATAAAACGCGGACGAACCTTTTAACTACATCCTCGTTAAACCTATTTACCGTACTACTAATTAAAAGTTTAAATAACCTAACTCTTGTAAAACCGGTAAATAAAACATACGAAGTACTAAACGTAGTTAAACCCGGGGCCCTTAGGCCGTCCTACGATATAAAAGCTTCTTTAAAGTTATAATTAAATATTTTAATAGTCGAAGGAGTTAATAAACGTAAAAGTACTAAGCTTCCGATTAAAACTAAAACGAATTTTATACTATTTAACTAATTATAAAGGTATTAAAGGATACTAATTTACTAAATCTTATTATTAATAAGGGTAAACTTTATAAGTAAAAAGTCTCTTTAACTTATTACTTTTTTCTTTCCCTCCTTATTAAAAAGCTTATTATTAAACTTATAATTAAATCTTTTCACCTTCCTTCTTTTCTTTTTTATACCCGTTCTTTTTATTCTTTCTTTCCTTATCTTCCTCATTCTCGTTTCCTTTATCTATTCCGATTCGTATATCTTTATTTATAAAAACCCCTTTAATTAAAACTCTAACAAGGGCCGAGCTTATCGATTTAACCGGCTCTCGCTCGTCTAACGAGTATCCGAAGCCTTTTAACGATCTTATTTACCTTAACGATAAAACTTAAAATCGTTTATTATTTTTATACTTATTACTACTATAACGGGGCTTTATCGGATCTTTTTTATCTTCGTTTCTTTTATTTATTTTAACCCGTAAGTTCCTACGTTTAAGAACTTTATTAAAATTCCTACGTCTAAAATTCCGATTTAACCTTTAATAAAGGTTTAGTTTACAACTAGACCGGCCCCCGTTTATTTATTAAACACTTAAGGCCTTAATAAACTTATTTATTACGGCGATAAGACCTAAATTTACTTATTATCTTTAAACTCGTCGTATAGTTACGAAGTCTTTACTATACCGGTATAAGTTCGTTATTTATAGGTTACTATAACCTTTTATAAACCTTATACTATATAAGGGTTTTTTTAATTATAAGTTTAAAATATCTAGTTTTATAATAAGTAAGTTAACTACTTATTTCTTTCTTTAAGGATTACGATAAATAATAAGGAAAAAGATAAGAAAATAAAAATAATTAAGAAACGTAACACTTACCGCTACTCTTATAAAATCCGTCGTACACTTCGTTATTTATAAAAAGGCTTTATCTACTTACGATCCCTCTTTTCGTAGGCTTTGTTTTTAATAGTTTTAATCGAATATTTATAAAAACGTTTTCGAATTCTTCCTCTCTTTTTTTTTCGTCGATTTTATTCTTTTACTAATAACCTTAAAAGTGTAGTTAAAAAGAATCCCCGACTAAACCCTTAATAAAATAAGTTAGGCGACCTAGTTAAAACATATATATACATACATACACTTAATTAAGTTATTATATAAAAGAAGGCTTTTAATCCGAGGTTCCTAAAACGTTATTTATTTAATTCTTTTCAATTAAACGGGAAAAAGGAGGAGGATTTGTTAAAGTCCATCGTTTTTTTTATCGTTTTAACGTTTCACTTTCTACTTGTTTTTCGAATTTTTAATTAAAAATCTTGTTATTCTTCTTTTATTCGTTTTTCTTTTTTTTTTCTTCTTTTTTTTTTTCCTTCTTTTCCTTTTTTTAAAAAAAAAGAAAAGGGGTCTTTTAATACATAATTTCCTTTTAGTAGTCCTTTACCTCCTTTCTCCGCTTTACGTGTAAGGCGTAAGACTTTTAATCGGAACTCCTTTTAAAATAAAAAATAAAAAAAACGAGAGAGAGAGAAGAAAAAAAACTAATTATATAAACGGCCTTTTACCCGCGTATCTTACCCTAACTTACTACGAACGACCTCGTTTACTAAGTTAGTTATAAGATCCCGCCGTTTATTTAACAACTTATTCTAAATACGGTATTCGACGACTAGTACTACGCCTACGCGTATAACGTCGTCTTTATATAACTAGACCTTACCTTCCGACGTTGCTTTATCGACGCCTACCTCTATAACCCTACGTATTAACAAATTCAAAAAGAATTACGCGTTAAAAAAAAAACGAAGGCGTTCTAAACTATACTACCGCCTTTTAAAACTAAAACACCGACACGTTACGTACTTATTAAGCCTTAACGTTTAAAAGACGGTTTACTCTACTACTTTAACGGTAAAAAAGTACCTTAACTCGTTATACTACGGTCTTTAAAATTTAAAGTATTCGCGTTTAGTTACGACTATACGTTTTACTTTAGCGAACTCCGTATACTTAACTAGTTATACGGTATTTTTATTACTTAGAAAAGTAAAAAAGTGCGTTAGTACATCGACTTTTATAACACTTATAAAAAAAATTAGACTTTACGTTAAAAACCCGTAGGCGAGTTATAACCTATTCGTACACCGGCCTTATTATATTATACCGTAACTTTAAACTTTATCGTTATTTTACTTATAGTTCTTTCGACGGCTACCCTTTAATAACTACTAAGTAAGGACTCTTTCGATACGTTATATACTATAACGTACAAGTTTAGTCGTAAAACGCTTTTAATACTAGGTTACGGTACGTACACTACTAAAGACTAGGTTATTATAATCCTCTCCGTATTAATATACGCGGACTAGGGTATTTTAAAATAAGTTATTAACGACTAAGACCTTAAGTTTATCACGTAAATCTAATAAAAGCTCTTCCACCACCTCGACGTTAAACTATTAATATCGACCGTTTACTATACTTAAATAAACGGTGCGTCGAAACGTAAAAACTAAACGGTAAAGATCGTTATTTATTTTTATTATACTATAAATCCCGATACGCTTTAAGTAACTATTATACCGGCCTTATAATTCCGCCTTAATAACGTTATTACCGTAGTTATCAACTATTCCTTAAACGAATTAGTCTTAAACTTTTAGTTAAACGCCTTAACTAACCTTTTTACGTATTACGACACTAATAAACGGGTAGTTAAAACTAAGGAACTTTAACGTAAAACGTACTAAAAAAAAGTTAGTTAATTCGTAAACGTAGTTAACACGTTTTCTAAACTATAATATAATAAAAAACACCGGTTTATAAAGTATAAAGTCGGCGAAAAGGTCTACCTCCACCTTTATTACGGGTATAACCTTTTTAAAAAACCGCCGCGTAAGTACTCGCCGTAACGGGCCGGCCCTTTTAAGGTTATTTAACGTATTAACACGTAGGCCTACCGCCTTTAACTACCGTTAAACTAGAAAGTCCACCTTATCGTTAATATAATATAATTAATAAAGATCTTATAAAGTTCGGATCTTTTTAACCGTCTCTCACCGCCGCTTAAACCCGTTATATAAAAAACCACCTTTAAAGGCGGTAACGCGGACGAGGATAACGTTTATAAAATTAAGTATATCGTTACGTATCGTATACGGTAAACTTAAAGCGGTTTTACGGTAAACTACTTCGTTAAATAGTTAAGTTACGTATAATACGATAACTATTAATTAAAACGTAACGAATTAGTCGATAGTGTTAAAGAATTATTCGACGACTATAACCGTTAACACTTAAACATTTTTTAGATTCTTTACCTTAACTAATCCGTAATTACTATTAACCCGTTAACGAAACCCGTTCCCCTTTAATTACGTAAACGAAGCCGACCTTTATTATTTATATTTTAAACAGGCTTCGCGCCGCTTACCCGTATTAAAAAACCGTAAACCGGTACCGGTCGTGTTAACTTACACGTTACTAAAGCCTCCGTACACTTTTTCTTTACTTTAATACTACTTATTCGATAATATAAAACCTTTTGTTTACTTTTTTACACTACTTTTTTATTTTTTACTAGTTTATTTAACCCGTAACACTGTATTTATTTATATTAACCGGCCTTTTTTTTTATTAGTCCTTTATTTTACTCTTTTTTTTTTTATTTATTTAAATAACCTTTTTTTAATCGTTTCTTTTATAACTATTTATTTAAATAACTATCGGCTAACGATAATTATAATAACGTATATAAATACGGCGTGTTATTATACGGTTAAATAAAAAAAAATTTTATTAATATAAACACTTTACTTACTTTTCTTTTATTACCTACTTTTAACTAAATATTCCTTTACTTTTTACCGTTACTTAATATTATAAATTTTAACGATTAGGTTAACTTTTTTAACGACGATATTATTAACTACTTTACCGTATTCTTTAACCTTCGTACGGTAAACTAAGTAAACAACGTCGATATAACCGATAACGACATTACCACGGTTAATACTATACACCCTACTACCCTTACCACGATTACACCGCCTTCTACGACTACTACTACGGCGGCTAATTTTACTTTTATAACACTTAACCTTTACGTTAAACCTTACGATATTAATAAAGGTACCGATAATAACTAGGCCACCGTATTAATAAACCTCGTTATAACCCCCTCTATTATTAAGTAAAATAAAAGTAAAGGGGTAACCGTTACTAAAGACGTCGATTCCGTGGTGGAATATAACCGGTATTCCTATTATTTAATTTAATATACCGACTTACCGCGGTTTAATACCCGTACCTTCGTTATTTTCGACTATATATAACCCCTTAAAGTCGTCGTTAAAAGTAAAACCGTCCCGTAAACGGTTAAAAGGCGGTTTAGGACCGTAAATAACGAAGCCGCCGTCTTATTTACGGACGTTAACGCCGTTACATTAAACCGTACGACGAAATTCACCGTTTAGTTTATTAAACTAATTTAACTTATCGTTACTACTTTTTATAACTATAACCTTACCTCTTTTAAGGTAATACCCGTCCTTTAAATTATAAAAAAAGTGTTTAAAAATAAAAAACCGTTAAGTTAGTCGCCGTTTATACGGCGTTTTTATAATAAATACGTTACTTTAACTAAAGGACGGTATTACTAAAACGTATAAATTATAACTAATATTCCTTTTTACGTGTTTATTTAAACCGTCCGTATTTTAAACGAAACTTTAAAGTATTTTTATACGGTTTTCCTTACCCTTTAAAAAACTAACTTTAAATATTTTTTATACTTATTAAGTCCCGACGGCCTCTTTATATTAACCGTTAATAACGTACTCTTTACGACGTAAAAAACTATAATAAATAACGTTCGATAAGTTTAAACGACTTTTACGTAATACGGTAAACACGTCGACGACCGGACTTTTAAAACCGTCGGAATATTTTAAAAGTTTATTATTTAAAATACGGTACCCTTTTACTCCGTATATTAAAAATAAAGCTTTAACTTATCGCGTTTTACTAAATAAGTAAACTAAATCACCGTAAATATAAACGAAGTCCGTTATACGGTTACGCGAACCTAACATCTTTTCGTTACTTAAGGTACGCCGGACTTGTCGGTAAAAACGGTTATATTCGTAAACTTTATTATTATCCGTAATACGGTAACTAGTAACACTACTACTAACCGCGTTACCTAAACCGTTACGCTAACGTTAATAGGTCGTCCCGCTTCCGCCCTCCGTTAATCCGTATTAATAAACCGCGCCTTTAAGTCCGTACCTGTAACCGTTACCGGTTTAAACACTTTAACCTTAACTACTCGTTAAGGCGTTACGCGCTCCGTACTCTTTACTCGCCCCTTTTCTTAAACGGACGGTATTATAATTCCGGCCCGCCCCCCTTTTTATACTAACGGCACTACTATAACCGGGAAGCGGCGTTAAGATACGGCTGTAAAACCTAGTAACCGCCCGCGTTAATTACCTTATATAACGCGTGTTAGTCCCGCCGTTTAAACGATAAAGTTAATTAATATCGACGTTATATAAAATTAAAAGGACGAGTAAAGCCGGGTTATAGTTTTTAAAACCCGTTTCCTTTTGTTTTTTTTTATGTTTTTTTTTATTTTATTTTTTTTCTTTTTTTTTTTTTTTTATATACCTCGTTATTTATTTTCTTTTTAAACTTTAAAATTACTAAACGACCGGGACGGTCGTTTTTTTAACCGTTTTTAGTATTTATTACGTATATTTATAACTAACGGTACGTTAAAAATAAGGGTTAGTATATTAATACCGGTTTATAGTATTTAACTACCACTTATTATATTTTTTTTTTTTTAATTTTTTATATTATAAGTCGATAGTAATAATAACATATTTATTATAATATACACTTTTATATACTTAACTTTATTAAATATATTTATATTTATATCGTATATTAATGTTTTACCCTTTCCTTAGTTTTCGTTATTACTTTTTTATTCCGTTAACTAGTATTACGAAGCTAGCCGTAGTACGCTTAAAGCGTAATATAATTATTTAATAAATTAAAAATAAAATACTACGTATTACGTAAATATATAAATAGGTTTAAAAGGAAATTTATATATTAAAAAGAAGGGTTAAAAGTAAATATTATAAACTTAAATATTATAAAAACGATATTAAACCGAGTAGTTAAAAAATATTAAAAATATTTATTAATATATTTTTAATATATTTAAATCTTTTTAAACGTAACTTAATATTAGTTTTTTATTAATTAAAACTCGGTTAATAATAATATAGTAAACGGTTTTTAATTTAAAATAATAATAATAATTTTTTAAATATAAGTTATTTAAAAAATAATAATTTTAAAAGGATTTTTATAAATCTTAAACCGTAAATATTAGTAAATAAAGTTCCCTTTAAAAATACCGAAATAAGTATAAAGTACGTTAATAATATATATAACTTCGTCTTTCTTATTAATTAAAAAAATAAAGTTAAAGTCGTTTACGTATATAATAAAAATAATACCGGGTTTAACGAATATATAATAATTATAAGTAAATTTAATAAGTTAAATATTCGAACTTTAAAACGTTAATATAAACTCGTTCATTTAAAAGTAGTTAAAAATAAAAAGGTTATAAATAACGCGTTAAACTTTAAGAATATTACTTATATAATAACCGGGTAGTTAATATATAAAAAACGGTTTAAAGAGCCGCGCGTTTATATATACATTTACTATATTAAATTATAAAATTTATATATTAAACTATTAAATAATTATAAAAAAAACGCGTAAACTCTTTATTATAAGTGTTATAATATACGTCTTAAAGTTAATATTTTAATACTAGTCTTTTTATATAACGATTCTAACCTTACACTTATTAAAAAATTTATACTTATTAAACTTATAAGTAAAAACTTACTTATAATTAATAATCTACTTTTTAACGGTTATTAAAGTAAGAACCGTTTACTAAAAGTTAGTAACATTATACGTTATAAAATAATTATTTATTATAACTTTTTAATACTTAACTATTTAACCGTTAAATACCTTTATTACGGTATAAAGCGTAAATAATAAGTTATTTTAGTAAAGTTTTTTATAATATTTAACGGTTTAAAATTCTTTTTTTATTAAACCCTTTTACGTTATATAGTCACGTTTTAAAATACGTTTTATTAATAAAAGGACTAAAGTAATTAAAAAAATATATTACTATAAAAAGAAAGGTTCGGGCTTATTAAAATAAGTAGTGTTATAAAGTAATAAAAAGGATAAATAATACGCCTTAAATACGTTTATAAATTATTCGATCTCCTTAGTCTCGTTTTAATAGTCGAGTACGGTATCGCGTGTTTCGTTTAAAAGTTATATAAAAGGCGATTAGTAATAGTTATAAAACGATATTAAAAAAAAGTAAGGAAACTTATCCTTTACGTAAACCTTGTTATCGTCGGGTTATTAAAACGTAGTAGTCTTATTAAATACGATATTATAGTAAAGAGAGACTTTTCTTAAGGACGGGTCTTAAACACGGTAAATATTAATAAAGTTATATTTAATTAAATAACCGATTTAAGTGTAGAGTATAAGGCGATAAAGTTTATTTTATTTACGGCGTATATCGACGGTAAAAACGTATAACTTATAACCAATAACTTTAAAAAAAATATCGGGTTTATATTTAAATATAAACTAGTACGACGTAAACTACACGATAACCTTACTTAAGGTACAGTTATATAAAAAAATAACCGTCCAAACTATTACACGTATCCGTAGTTAACGGTACGTTAAGAATAAGGGCCAGTATATTAATACCGGCCCACAACATTTAATTACCGCCTACTATATTTTCTCCTTTTTTAGTTCTTTATATTACAAGTCGATAATAATAATAAATCATCTATTATAATATACACTTTTATATACCTAACTTTACTAAATATACTTACGTTTATATCGTATATCGATATTTTACCCTTTCTTTAATCTTCGTTACTATTTTTTTATTCCGTCGACTAGTATTATAAAACTAGTCGTAGTACGTTTAAAATGTAATAAATAGTAGTAACTCCTTCGTTATAATTAATTAACTTTACACCTTCGTCGTTCGTTTCGATAACCCCTTTTACAGTATTTTTTAAATAACTTTTTTATTAAAAGTCTTAAACACCGTATCTTTTCCACCCCCAATAAAATAGTCGTTAAAACTCCTTTAGTTATAATCCCGGCTATCTCCCTTTCCTCCTTTTTTCGAAAACCTTTAAAAGTATCGTTTTTACGATACGAGTTTAAGCTACGGCCTTTTAAAGCTTATCGCACTTTTTAATAACCCTCCTTTTTTACGGCGTCGTCCCGACTAACGGTATTAAGTCCTCCACGATTTTTTCTTAAAACCCTTTTTCGTAAAAGATTAATTACATCTTAATTATTTTCGAGTAAACTTAATGGTTAAACTTTTTACTTTAAGAATTATTATACTAATACGTTAACTTTTAAATTAACGATAACGATTATAAAAACGTTCGTTTCGTAGTTCACCTCGACTTTTTTATTTTAATAAACCTTTTAACGGACTTTAAGTTTTAAGTTAACTTACTTTTACGACCGTTAAACGCCCTTCGTCTTAAACACCTATTTTAAATAAAAGTAACTAATACTATTTTTAAAATCCGGTACGTTTTATAAGAATATTATAAATTTAAATTCGTCGATAATAATAACGACGTTATATTAAATATTACGTAGTTTACATAGACTTCGGACGCCGAATAACCGCCTTTTAAGCCTAAACGTATCCGATAGGTTCCTTTTAAAGACCGTCGGTTACGTACACGTAGTTAAAGTTTTTTTATAACTATTATAAAACCGACTCCGTAGTTTATAAATATTATTCTTTTTAACTTAAACCGGGTTATAAACGTTAATAACTTTAATACAACTATCTTTTTACCGTGTTATAAATTTTATACGTTAAAAGATTTTAATAATAACGAAAGTAACGCGTTAGTAAAAGACACTTTTTTAACTACGTTTACTTTAACTTAAAAAGTTAAAAAGGTAAAAATAATAGTAACCGTTAATTCTTCTTTTTAAGTTACGGATACTAATAACCTTTATTAAGTATACAAAATAATTACTTTTAACTTAATATAAACGGTTACTTTTACGTTACCGACTTAAAAGACGGTCCGTTTTAAATTAAAAGTAATACTTAACGCCCTTTTTAAAATAAGCGTTACGTTAAGTTTTAAATATAGTACTTTAATAACTTCTTTTTAAGTAACGACGGTTACTTAAGACTATAACTTAGTCCGACTATAACCGACGGTTACTTTTAATTTTTTAAACGTAAAACCTTAATCCCCGTAACCGTAAACAATTAACGTTTTAATACCGTCCGTTAAAGATAAATAAACGGTTATTAACGATATAATAACGTTTCTTTAAAACGGTTAATTATCGTAAAAGACCTTTTACGTTATCGTAATAAACTTATTATCGTTTACTACCTCCGTATAACCGTTTCTTTCCTTACCACCGCCTTTCTAAACTATAACGACGCCTTTTACTTTAAGCTTAATATTTTTAAACTTATTATATAATGTTATAATGTTAGTTTATAAGCTAAACTTTATAATCCTTTACCCGTAACATCTTACCCCGCCGTCCTTTCTTAACCCACTATCGTAAAAGGTTTAATAAGATGTTCGTAACGTACCTACCCCTTTTCGACCGTCGACCGCCTTTAATCTTGACTACCGTAAACCGGAATATTAAGGCCGCCCGTTTAACCCGCCTCTTCGTTATAATAAAAAATAACCTAATAAAGGTAAGGTGGTTTACGACTAACGTAAGTTAAGTAAACGTAACGACGGCGCCTTTAATAAATACGGGTAACCGGGCCGTAAAACCGGCCGATAGTATCGTTTAAAATATAACCGTTACGACGACGGTTCGACGGTTCTTTTTTTACGAGTTAATAACGTTTAAAAAATTTAAAACGTGGGTTACTTTAACCTAAACCTCGTTAAAGGTAGTAACGTCGTTAATAACTAAAACTACGTTTTTAATTATATAAACACTTTTATATACTATTTAAAGGTATAAAAAAGTTATAATCCTTTTAAATAAATTATTTACGTTATTACGGCCGACTTACCCTTTTTTTTACGCGGTACTACCGGTTTTTAGTATAATAAAGAACTACTTTAAACGATAAAACACTATCTTTTAATAAATATACCGTTTTAAAAAACTATATTACGGGAACGTTTTATAGTAAAAACCTTTAACGCCCTCGTTTAATTTATAAATAACGTATTTACACCCGAAAAAAACATTAACGACGTAATTATTCGTTATTTTTATATAATATACTTATACTACGCTTACCTCGTTAATAACTTTAATAACTTAAACTTTATAATAGTCGTTTATTAGTATTTATATACTAAGTTATAGTCGTTTTTACCTTTACCGTAACTTTAAATAACTATTTATAATTATTAAAAAATTATAATTTAAAAAGTATTTACTAACTACCGTTAACGTTAAAAAAAGGTTAAACTTATTATATTAACCGTCGTCGTTAGTCTTACGGTATCCTAAACCGTTTAAGTTAACTACGTAACTAATAATAAAAGCCGTTTTTATAGTATATTTAATTATAACCGGCGTTCCGTTTTAAAAAACCGCTTTTTATAACGGTCGTCGGACTACTATTAGTTTTATAATTACGACTATAATAATAAAAATAACTATAATAACCGCGACGACTAAAACTATAACTAATATAATAATAACGGCTCTTAATATTATAATAACGCCTTCGGCGACCGTTACACTTTATAATAAAACTCTTTAAACCGTAATAATAATAACGCTTTAAGTAACCGTTAATTAAGTTTTTAACACTTTAACGACGGTTTTATTCGTAACGGTTATATTAAAAAAGGTTTATTAATTAAGTACTATTATTAACGAGATACGTTAAACTAGATTACGGTTTATAAACGTTTTTACCTATTAAACCCTACTTACTTAACAAGATCGGAATCTCGTAAAACTTAAAGTTACATTTTTACCTTTACGGCGGCCGTAAATAAGTAAACCGACGAACAAGTTTTAAAATACTACTTAGTAACCGATCTTTTATATATCGATAACGATACTAAAGATTTTATCGTAAAGCTAAAACCCTATATTATAAGTTCCGTTAATTACTTTTATATATAATAAAACGACGCGGCGACCGACTTTACACCCGTTAAACCTTTTTATAACGTACTATCCGTACTTTATAACGTTACGGCCGTTTTAACGAACCGTTTACTTATTAACGTTTACGTCGTATACCTACGTTACGACGGTTTAACCCGCTCCACGGTTATTCTTTCCGTTTATATAACCTTAAGTAACTATATTAGTAACCCGTTACCTAGTACGATTAACTTAATAACAACAAATCCCGTTTTACGTACCGTTTCGTTTATATTTAACACCGTACTAAACGATACCTTTAAAAAACTAAACCTAAACGTAAACCCTTAATATAACTTTATGGACTTTAAAAACGGCGACGTTATTAAACTAACGTATCCGTCGTAAATATCTTTTATAACGGACTTTTAACCCGTACCTTTTATAATTTTTATACGCTTTACTACTTTTAGTTAAACTTATTAAATTTATATTAATACGGGCGTATTCGGATATTTTATTAATAAACTTTAAATTAAATAGTATAAAAAGAACGTACGTTAAACTTTAAAACCTTATATTATAAAAACCGTAGGCGGTAACGTTACGTTTTACGTTTACGTTACTTTTAACTTTTATTTTAAGGGTTTTATTAAGTTTACCCGTTTATTTAACTACTTTACGGTAATAACTAACGTTATTAATTATTTTAAGTTAAATATACTTTTAAAGATAAAAGTACTTTAACGTTTTAATACGGTTATTTAAATTTATAATAATATAATATTTTTTTATTCCTTTTATAACTTAACTATATAAAGTTATACTTAAATACGCCGGTTTAACGTACGTATACGAAGCCGGGATTAGGTTACTATACTACTATATAAATCCGCTTTTATATACGTATATTATAACGACCTTTTTTTTAATTTTAACGGTAACCCTTTCACCCCGGTTAATAACTACTACTTTACAGTATTATATAAATATATAGTTAACGTTACCGTTAACTACAAAACGCGTTTATAAATATAGTTATATAACTTTACGGACACGCCCGTCTTTATTAACTAAAGGATAATATTAAAGTATATTCGTTACTTATCCTTACCCGTTTTTAAATATTAAATCCCGGTTAAGGCGGTAATATAACTCCGTAATATTAACGGCGTAAACCTTTAAAAGGATATCGACACTTAGGTTGAAAGCTTTTACTTCGTTTTTTAAAGTAAGGATTTCGTCGCTTTTTTTTTTTATATAATACCTTTTACGGCGGCCCCTCCCGACGACGTAACCGTAAAATAAAAAGCCGAACACTTTATTTTTAAAGAGCTTTATATTAATGTTTTTACGTACGGTTTTAAAAAGTTGTTTAACTTCTCGTTTATTATTACTAAATAAAGTTTAAAGATTTATACGGTTAATTTAACCCTTATAAAAAAGGTCGTAGTATTATTAAACCGTTATAAAAAGGTTTTTTAAAACCGTAGTATCGTTTTTATAACGGATAATTAAAAAATACGTATTAACTTTATCGATAATTAGTAGTTATATAAATAAAATATTAAGTTATACCTTTTAAATTTATAAAATAACGTATTAGTAAACGAACGTTACGATAAAATATACGTTTAAGGTCGTATATAGTATTTATACGGTAACACGCTTATTACTTACCCCGTTTTTATAGTTTAACGTATTATTAATAATAAACGTAAAGGCCGTATCGTAATCGATTTACGACTATTAAATAAACTTATAGTGCCTGACGTTTACCCTTTACTCGATTAAGCCGATATTATATAAACCGTAACTAAAAAAAAGTTTTACTCCACCTTTAATATAATAACCTTTTTTTATTAATTATTAGTATTTTTAAACCACCGTTTACACCTTATTGTTATTAATAAACACGGCTTAAAATCGTCTAACGTCGTATTAATAAACCTTTATAACACGCCCACCTTCGTTTAACGTTATATAAACCGTATCTTTAAACCGTATTAAAACTTTATAAAAACTTATATTAACGACGTAATTATTTTTAATAATACGTTTAAAAAGTACCTATTATATTTAAAAGTTATCCTTTAACTTTTCCTTACTTAACGGTTATACGTCTCCAGGCCGAAAACGTTCTTCACCTTCTTTATAATCCGTTTTTTAAGTTATAACGTCGACGGTAAAAGGATTACTCGTACGAAAGACTATATTATAGTATTCCGTAAAATTAAATTTCTTACTAGTCTATTAAACCTTAGTACCTACTTTAGTATAATAAAATACTTACGGACGGGTATCCTTTAATATAATATAAAAGCCTTACCTTTATAAACCCGTAAAACCGTCCTTTAACGTTAAAGGATATAAAAAAAAGGGCTAGTCCTTAATATAAATTAAAATAAACGCCGGGCCTTTATAAACCGTTTTCGTTTTAAACTTACGTTAAACAAGTTAAAATCCTTTAACTAACTTTAAACCTCCTTATATAACTAAATACACCTTTATTATTACGATTTAAACCGTCATTTTTTCGTAAAAGTAAACGTGTATAAATAAAGATTTAACGCCGTTATATTTTAACTCCGTATATTTTAAGACGGTATTTTAATATTAAGTAAAAATATTTTATAGTAAAATATTAAACTTATTCTTTTCTTTTTCCGCGTTACGTTAACCCGCGAGAAAGGTTACGGTTTTACGAAAGTAAAGGTCGTAACTATTACTTAAGTTTTTATTAAACTCCGTAAACTAGTTTAATTTAACCGTAACCCGGTTATCGTGTTTATTAATTACGCGTCGGTTTATAATATTATTTAATATACGTCTTTTAAAACTATAAATTTTAATAAGGTAAACCTTAAATTAGTATCGGTAGTTAATTATATATTATAGTTTAATATCCGTATATTTTATATTTTTAATAAAATAAACGTTATTTTTAATACGTTATCTCGCCTACCCACTTAAGTAAAAACCGACATACCCGAAAATAGTAATATCTTTAACGAGGTAGTTTATTCCGACCGCCCTACAGTATTCTAAGTTACTATAAACAACCTCGTTTATTAAGTTAGTTATAAAATCTTACCGCCCGTTTAATAACTTATTTTAAACGTGGTATTCAACGACTAATACTACGTTTACGCGTATAACGTCGTTTTTATATAATTAAACCCTACTTTCCGACGTTACTTTATTAACGCTTACTTTTACAACTTTATATATTAATAAATTCGAAAAAAATTACACGTTAAAAAAAAAACGAAAACGTTTTAAGTTACGTTACCGCCTTTTAAAACTAAAGTACCGACGCGCCGCGTACTTATCGGGCCTTAACGTTTAAAAAACGGTTTACTTTATTACCTTAACGGTAAAAAAGTACTTTAACTCGTTATATTATAATCTTTAAAATCTAAAGTACTCGTGTTTAATTACAACTATACGTTTTACTTTAACGAACTCCGTATACTTAATCAGTTATACAGTATTTTTATTATTTAAAAAAGTAAAAAGGTACACCGGTATATTAACTTTTATAATATTTATAAAGAAAATTAAACCTTACGTTAAAAACCTACGGGCGAGTTATAACCTATTCGTATACCGGACTTACTATACTATACCGTAACTTTAGACTTTATCGTTACCTTATTTACGGTTCTTTTAACGGTTACCCTTTAATAACTATTAAATAAAAACTCTTTTAATACGTTATATACTATAACGTATAAGTTTAGTCGTAAAACGCTTTTAATACTAAGTTACGGTACGTATATTATTAAAGACTAAGTTATTATAATCCTTTCCGTATTAATGTATACGGATTAAAGTATTTTAAAGTAAGTTATTAACGATTAAAACTTTAAGTTTATTATATAAATTTAATAAAAGCTTTTCCACCGTTTTAACGTTAAACTATTAATATCGACCGCCTACTATACTTAAATAAACGGTACGTCGAAACGTAAAAATTAAACGGTAAAGATTATTATTCGTTTTTATTACGTTATAAATCCCGATACGCTTTAAATAACTATCGTACCGGTTTTATAATTCCGTTTTAATAACGTTATCGCCGTAGTTATTAATTGTTCCTTAAATAAGTTAGTTTTAAACTTTCGGTTAAACGCTTTAACTAACCTTTTTATATATCGCGATACTAATAAACGGGTAACCGAGACTAAAGAACTTTAACGTAAAACGTACTAAGAAAAAGTTAACTAGTTCGTAAACGTAATTAACACGTTTTTTAAACTACAATATAATAAAAAACACCGGTTTATAAAGTACGAAGTTAGTAAAGAGGTTTACCTCCGTTTTTATTACGGGTATAACCTTTTTAAGAAACCGCCGTATAAGTACTCGCCGTAATAAACCGGTTCTTTTAAGGTTATTTAACGTATTAATACGTAAGTTTACCGTTTTTAACTACCGTTAAACTAAAAAGTCTACCCTATCGTTAACGTAACGTAATTAGTAAAGATCTTATAAGGTTCGGATCCTTTTAACCGTCTCTTACCGTCGTTTAAACTTATTATATAAGAAGCCGTTTTTAAAGGCGGTAACGCGGACAAGGATAACGTTTATAAGATTAAGTGTATCGTTACGTATTATATACGGTAAACTCGAGGCGGTTTTATAGTAAACTACTTTGTTAAATAGTTAGGTTACGTATAACACGATAACTATTAGTTAAAACGTAACGAATTAATCGATAGTGTTAAAGAATTATTTAACGACTATAACCGTTAATATTTAAATATCCTTTAAATTCTTTACTTTAATTAGTCTATAATTACCGTCGGTTTATTAACGAAACCCGTTCTTTTTTAACTGTATAAGTAAAGCCGACCCTTATTATTTATATTTTAAATAAGCTTCGCGCCATTTACCCGCGTTAAAAACTTACGAACCGGTACTAGTTATATTAACCCGTACGTTATTAAAACCTTTATACACTTTTTTTTTATTTTAATACTACTTATTTAATAATATAAAACCCTTCGTTTACTTTTTTATATTATTTTTTTATTTTTTACTAGTTTATTTAACCCGTAATACTATATTTACTTATATTAACCGGCCTTCCTTTTTATTAGTCTTTTACTTTATTCTTTCCTTTTTTATTTACTTAAATAACTTTTTTTCAGTCGCTTTTTTTATAATTATTTATTTAAATAACCGTTAACCGGTAATAATTATAATAACGTATATAAATACGGTATATTATTATACGGTTTAATAAAAATTTTTTTTATTAATATAAATACCTTATTTACTTTTCTTTTACTATTTACTTTTAATTAAATATTCCTTTACTTTTTACCGTTACTTAATATTATAAGTTTTAACGATTAAGTTAACTTTATTAATAACGATATTACCGACTACCTTTCCGTATTCCTTAACTTACGTACGGTAAACTAAATAAACGACGTCGATATAATTAACGACGACACTATTACGGTTAACATTATACACCTTATTACTTCCGCCGCGACTACGCCGCTTTTTACGACTACTATTACGACGGTTAATTCTACCTTTATAATATTTAACTTTTACGTTAAACCTTATAATATTAATAAGGGTGTCGACGATAACTAGGTTACCGTATTAATAAACCTCGTTACGGCCCCTTTTATTATTAAATAAAATAAAAGTAAAAGGGTAACCGTTATTAAAGACGTCGATCTTATAATAAAATACGACCGGTGTTTTTATTACTTAATTCGGTATACTAACTTATTACGGTTTAATACTTACACTTTTATTATTTTTAATTATATATAACTTTTTAAGGCCGTCGTTAAAAACAAAACCGTCCCGTAAACGGTTAAAAAGTAGTTTAAAATTATAAACGACGAAACCGTCGCCTTATTTATAAACGCCGACGCCGTTACGTTAAACCGTATAACGGAATTTACCGTTTAACCTATTAAATTAATTTAACGTATCGTTACTACTTTTTATAACTATAACTTTACCTTTTTTAAAGTAATACTCGTCCTTTAAATTATAAAAAAAGTGTTTAAAAACGGAAAACCGTTAAGTTAGTCGCCGTTTATACGGCGTTTCCGTAATAAATACGTTACTTTAATTAAAAAACGGTATTACCGAAACGTATAAACCGTAACCGACATCCCTTTTTACACGTTTATTTAAATCGCCTGTATTTTAAACGAGACTTTAAAGTATTTTTATATAATTTTCCTTACCCTTTAAAGAACTAACTTTAAACATTTTTTACGTTTACTAAGTCCTAACGGCCTTTTTATATTAACCGTTAGTAACGTACTTTTCGTAGTGTAAAAAACTATAATAAATAACGTTTAATAAGTTTAAACGACCCTTATATAATACGGTGAACGCGCCGACGACCGGACTCTTAAAACCGTCGGAATGTTTTAAAAGTTTATTATTTAAAATACGGTACCCTTTTACTCCGTATATTAAAAATAAAGCTTCGACTTATTACATTTCGCCGAATAAGTAAACTAAATCGCCGTAAATATAAACGAAGTCCGCCGTACGGTTATATAAACCTAATATTTTTTCGTTACTTAAAGTACGTTAAACCCGTTAACGAAAACGGTCGTATTTATAAACTTTATTATCGTCCGTAACACGGTAATTAATAACACTACTATTAACCGCGTTACTTAAACCGTTACGTTAACGTTAATAAGTCGTCCCGCCTTTACCCTTTACCGATCCGTATTAATAAACCACGCCTTTAAGTTTACGTTTATAACCGTCACCGGCCCGAACACTCTAACCTTAATTACCTATTAAGGCGGTACGCGCTCCGTACTTTTTACCCGCCCCTTTTTCCGTACTAACGGTATTACTATAACCGGGAAACGGCGTTAAAATACGGCCGTAAAGCTTAATAACCGCCCGCGTTAGTTACCCCGTATAACGCGTATTAGTCCCGCCGCCCGGGTAACGGAGTTAGTCGATATCGACGTTATATAAGATTAAAAGGACGAGTAAGGCCGGGTTATAGTTTTTAAAACCCGTTTCCCTTTATTTTTCTTTATATTTTTTTTTATCTTATTTTCTTTCTTTTTTCTTTTCCTTTATATACCTCGTTATTTTTTTTCTTTTTAAACTTTAGGATTATTAGACGACTAAAACGGTCGTTTTTTTAACCGCCCTCGATATTTATTACGTGTATCCGTAACTAACGGTGCGTTAGGAATAAGGGCTAGTATATTAATACCGGTTTACGGTATTTAACTACCGCCTATTATATTTTCTTTTTTTTTAGTTTTTCGTATTACGAATCGATAGTAATAACAAATCATTTATTATAACATACACTTTTATATACTTAACTTTATTAAATATACTTACGTTTATATTATATATTAATGTTTCACCCTTTCTTTAGTTTTCGTTACTATTTTTTTATTCCGTCGATTAGTATTACGAAGTTAGCCGTAGTACGTTTAAAGTGTAATACGAACTATCTTTAGTTAAACGGATTTAAAAAGTTTAAAACTTATTAAAAAAGTTTTAATTTTAATCTTAACGAACTAACCGTAACGTTTTACACTACCGTTTTAGGTTTAAGTGTTAGTTAAAGAAAAAGTAATAATAATACTTTAAGTAAGGATATAATCGCGGACTTTATACTTAAACTATAAAAGTTTTTAATCGTACTTAACGGATTTAATAGTAAATATAAATTAAACTTTAATAAAAAAGAAAAAGTCTTTTAAAATATTAATTAAATTATCCGTAATTCGATTACGTAAAAAATACTTTTATATATATACTAAAGTTTTATTAAAAATAATTATAATAAAATAGTATTTATTTAAAAAAAGGAAATTATAAAAATCGATAATTAAATATATTATAACATTTTAAAGTCGAAAACGTGGTTACGTTTTATTTTAACGGTATATTTTAAATATAACGTAAGTATTATATATATTTAAAAAAAACGTAAAGGATAATACGTAAATACTTATATATTATTTAAAAACGTACCGTTATAACTTATTACTTAAGTAACTTAAACGTTTATATTAAAACGTAAAGTTAGTAGTTAAAGACTAATAAGTAATAATAATAAAAAAACTAATTAGTTAAATAAACTTTTTTATTATAAACGTAAGTTTTTTAAATAAATAAATGTTATATTATTTATAAACCTTTATAATTTAAAAAGTAACGTACTTATTATACTTTAAACGTACTACAACTAGCTTCATAATACTAGTCAACGGAATAAAAAAGCAGTAGCGAAGACTAAGGAAAGGGTGAAACATCGATATACGATATAAACGTAAGTATATTTAGTAAAGCTAGGTATATAAAAGTGTATGTTATAATAAATAATTTGTTATTACTATCGACTTGTAATACGAGGAATTAAAAAAAAGAAAATATAGTAAACGGTAGTTAAATACCGTAGGCCGGTATTAATATACTAGCCCTTATTTTTAACGTACCGTTTATAACGGGTACGTGTAATAATACTTAAAAACGTAGTGTTTTATATTTTAAAAAATACCGGCGTTTTTAAGTTTAAAAAACGAGACTAAATTATATAAAAATATAAAATAATAAAAAACGTTTAATAATTAAATAATATATTTTTTTATAGTTATAAATATAATAATTAAAATAGTTTTTATATTAAAAAGGCGAATAAGTTTTACACTTATATTAACTTATATATTTTTTAAATTTTAAAAATTAATAAATCGGTCTTTATTATTAAAAATATAAAACGACGTATTAAAGTTTAATATAACTATATTAAAACAGGTTAAGCGACTTAGTTAAAACATATATATATACACACACACTTAACTAAATTATTATATAAAAAAAGGTTTTTAATTTAAAGTTTTTAAAACGTTATTTATTTAATTCTTTTTAATTAGGCGGGAAAAAAGAGGAGGATTTGTTAAAGTTTATCGTCTCTTTTATCGTTTTAACGTTTTACCTTTTACTTATCTTTCGAATTTTTAATTAAAAATTTTATTATTATTTTTTATTAGTTATTTTTTCTTTTTCTTCTTCTTTCTTTTCCTTTTTTTCTTTTTTTTTAAAAAAAAAAAAGGGTTTTTTAACACGTAATTTCTTTTTAGTAGTCCTTTACCTTTTTTCTTTACTTTACGCGTAAAGCGTAGGACTTTTAATCGGAACTTTTTTTAAAATAAAAAATAATAAAAAAAAACGAGAAAGAGAGAAAAAAAAAACTAATTATATAAACGGCCTTTTACCCGCGTATCCTACCCTAACTTATTCTTCTTTTAAAAAGTTTTAATTTAAAAGTTTATAACTTTATAAACGGTTTTAAGTCTTTTTACTTTTTATTAAATTTTTAATTATAAGTTTAGCCGTTTAACCCCTTTAATTAACTTTTTACGTTAGTTTTAAGTATGTATTAAGTAAGTCGGTACGGTTATAAAACGGCCTCCTTAACCTAGGTCCGTGTAACTTTTTCTCCCTTTTTTACTTTTTAATAGTAGGATTAGTAACGGCCTTTAAGTTTATATACCGTTTTTTTATAAAAAGTTATAACTTTAACTTTTTAATTAAAATAGTCTCGTTTTTAACCACCTAGGCCGTCCTTTTCGGTGTAACTTTAAAATTTAAATCTTTACTCCGTATAAACGGGCTCCTTTTCTTTATTAAAAAAGACGGCGTTTTTAAAAAAAAAGGGAGGGCCCGTATATTTATTACTATCGTCGCGGTATTTTTTATAACTAGTTAAACGTTAAGTAAAAGAGTCTTATTTAAGGTTACGATTTAGAGTTTTACGTTTTCGCCGTTTTTAAAAAAGTTAAAGGTTACCTTATTTCCGGTCTTTACTTCGTTATTAACGTTTTTACGTACGTTTAAAAGTAAGGCCGCGGTATCTTTATTAATAATAAGGGAGAAGTTAAGTTCGGTTTTATTAAAGTCGGTTAAGTTACCGACGTCGTTACCGTCCTTTTACCCTTATAAAGGAGTCTCCTCCTTTTCTTCTTTTTTTTCTTTTTTCTTAAACTTTATAAGCTTTTTATATTAAAAGGGTACGATCGTAAATCCTTTACGGAACTACGTGTATAAGTAATACGTTAAAGGTAAGTTAAAATGTACGTTTAAAAAAGACTCGGCTTCCCTTTTTACTTACGTATTAAAAGCTTTAACGAGTTTATTATTAATAATTTTACCTCTTTTTTTAACTTCGAACTTTTAATCTTTTACTATCTCTCCCTTTTAACTATTTTAATAAATAACTATATCTTATTTATTTTTAATAAAAAAGGTTAAAAAGTAATTAAAAAATTATTTCGTAAATTTTTATTTAAATCTTTAAAACGAGTAAGGTATTATAAAAAAGCGTAAAAACGATATATTTATATATCTAAGTTTAAAGCGGATCTATTTAACCTAGTATATTATAACTTATACGAGTTTAACCGAAGTCGTAATTAGTATCTTTATATAAAAGAGTAAGTTAACGTATTAACGGGATTTAGTTTAATCGTAAAGCTTTACGTTATCTTTAATACTCGGTTCTTTAAAAAAACACTTTATATGTTTTATAACTAAAAGGTTACACTCTTAACCGTTAAGTTAAACTTTTACTTTTACGTTTTTATATTTAAAAGCCGTCGGAATAAACTTTTAATTATATAACTAATTAGTAAACGCCTCCTTCTTTTTTTAAATGTTTTACGTAAAAAAGGAGTTAAACTAATAAATAAAAGAAAGCTTTTTATTAATAATAACTAAAACCTAGTAATTAAAGCCTTCCTTTAATCCGTTTTTATTTAAAACTAAAATAATAAAAAACCTTTTTTTTAATATTACTTTATTTTATTTAAAGTTAATAGCTTTTAAAGTTTTAATTTAAAATGTTATAAAAGTAAACGTTTAAACTACATCTTTTAACCCTTATAAAATTAATAAAGTCCTTACCGTAATTATATCGTTAAAAAAGTATTAACGTATAAAGATACACCCTTTAAGGTTGAATAAGTAGTAAACAAATTCCGGGTAAGTAAAGCTTATACACCTTGTTTTTTCGTTAAAAGTCTCCCGATTAAAAAGTTTTAAAAAGTACTCCTTTTTTATTCTTTTTATAACGGCCTTTATAAAAACGTTTAAAAACGGGGGGTAGTTAAGGATTTTTTTTATAAGGTAGGAGTCCGGGAACTCTTTTTAAAAGTCGAACCTCCTTATAATTAAAAGGTTTATTTTTATCTTTTCCGGTTAGGTTTTCTCGGCCGCGCCGCTTTACGACGCCCGACTAAAAGCTACTATCGATAACGCTTTATAAATTATAGTTTTTTACGGTTAAATTTAAGATTTAAGGCTTATAGTTTTTAGGTTTAGTCGTTAAGGAAGTAAGGGTTTTAGTAATATAAAAAGTAGTAAAAAGAATAAAAAAGTAAAAAAGGAGGAGAAAAAAGTATATAAAAAAAATATAAATAAAAAGTGTTATCGTTTATATTACTTCGATTCTTTTTTTTTACTTTATTTTTAACTTTTATAAGACTTCTAATCGTAAATTTATATCCTTTATATAACGGTTAACGGGGGGTAAAAAAGTGTAAAGTAAAATAAGTAAATAAAAAGTAAAGGCGATTTAAAAATAAAAAACTAAATTTTAGTAAATAGTTTGGAATAAAGGAATTAATAATAAAAGGAGTAGTATAATAATAATAAGAAGAATAATTAAATAATAAACGGTTTAGTAAATAATAAACGTTTTTTATAATATCGTAATACGTATATAAGATTTTTAATTTAAACTTTTTATATTAAATTTAAAAGTAAAGACAAGGTGAAAAGAAAGTAAAAGAGTAAATAAAAAAGGTTTTTATTAAATAAAAGGTATAAAGAACGAGGTGTCCCCCTTTCCCCTTTACGTTTTATTTAATAATAATACTTTTTTATTTACTCTTTTCTTTTTTTTAATTATAAAACTAACCTTACACTTTTACCTAACTATAAAAAAGTCGATTATTAATCTTAAAGTCGTTATAAAACGGGTAATAAAATACTTAAAGTAACTAAACGGGATCCTTAATTAAAATAACAATAAAAATAAAGAGTTAATCATTCTTTAAAAAATCCTAAAATTCTACAACTAAACCGCCGATATAACCACGTTAACCTTTAACGAAAACGTAATAATAAAAGACGTTAAAACAAGGGCTTTAATCGGTACCCTTCCTAAAAGTAACGCCTCGACTCTATCGTAAACCGATAAACAACTTAAAAGTTTAATTATAACTTTTACTAGTAACGGCTCCTCTTCGACACTATAAACTAGTAACTAACGTAATATTTTAAACGCGGTTTTTATTAAATAAGGTTAAAAACTACTAATAACCTAACACGTTAATCGTATTAAAAAAGTAAAGGACCGGGTTAAAAAAACATTATAAACTTTAAACGTGGGCGTCGTTTAAGTTAATAATAAAATAATAATACTTATTACTATTACTTTAAAATAAATAATTTAAATTAAAACCTCGTTTAATAATTAAACTACTTTAAAAAAAGAACCGAAGTCTTATATAATAACGGTTAACGGCGTACTTTACGAATTTTAAATTAAGTAGGCGGCCTTATAACGTTATTTAAGTTATTACTAAATTACTAATATTAACGATTAGTACTTCGTATAAACTTTCCGTTCGATTACCGACTACGCTTTATTATAAAAGGCGACTTATTACTTAACGACTATTTTAACTTATTTTTAAAAGTATAAAGACGAGTTAGTAAATAAAGCGTCGCCCGTATACGTCGAACGGGTAAACGGACACGCCTTTAAAACGTATATTAATAACGTTATATTGGACGAGCGTAGTTTAACGGGCTTTTTCGTTTAAGTTTATAATTACCGTAACGCCGTAATATATTTATATTATAAAACGGGTTACCGGTGTAATATAAACGTTAAAGATAAAAGATTAGATCTTTTAATTAAAGTAATAGTGTCGTAGTTTAAGTACGTATCCTTACCGGGCTTTAATAACGGCGTTTATAGTAACTACTTATTTCGGGTAAAGGGAACGCGGTGTTCTTTTTATACTCGTCGTTTCGTAAAGTTAGGCGGTTTTATAAAAAAGTTAATTATAAGTCTAGTTATTAAAGAAGAGTTTAGTTTACGAATTTTAAACCTAATCGTTACTTTTATTATTAAACTAAAGTTAAATACCCCTTTTATCCGACCGTTTTTAACTACTCTTTATAATTATAGTTAAATAAGTGTAAAGGAGGTTTTTAAAAGAAACTAAGATTAAAAGAGTGTTTTAGTGTTTAACGTACTTTTAACACTTTTAAAACGTTGTACACTTTTAAAGAAGAAGGCTTTTACACTAAATATATTAACTTTTATAAACAAAAAGGACGAAGTAATAAAAGACGCCGTTTAAAATAAAGGGACAATAAAGGACTTATAATTAAATGTTTTATAAAAAGTAACGGTAAATAAAATAACCGTTTAAAAACGGAGAATAAAAATAAAAATAATAAAAAAAAAAAATAAAAAAAAAATTTCGTTAAATAAAAGAAGGATTATAAGTATAAGTAAGTAAAAAAAAAAAAAAAAAAAAAAAAAAACTATTATTAACGTTTATAATAATAGTAAAATGTTTTAGTACTTTATTAAGATTTTATTTAAGATAAAAATTATAAAAAATAAAGGTAATATTATAGTGTTTACGTAAAAGTCGTAGTTATAGTTTTAATTAAAAGTTATAAGCGATTTATCCGTAGTATCTTTAACGTTTTTTAAAACTTTCGATTAAGGTTTTACTTTATTAAGTTTAAAGTCGTTTTTATTTTCTTATTATTACTAATAAACGTCTTATTATATATTATACTCGTTTTAAATTATTTTTTTAAATAAGTTACTATTAAAGTGACGTTTTAAAACAACTCCGTTAGGTTACGTTAAGGTGTAAAAGCCGTTTTAGTGTACTTCGTTTATTATAAATAGTTTTTACTATTTATAATAAAATTTAATTATATACAATATATCTTTTTTTTTACGGGAGTTTTAATATAGTATTAGGTTGTTTTTAGTAATTATATCGCCTTTTACTTTTCGACGGAATTTAACCGCGTAGTCTTGATCGGACGCTCGTTTTTTTTTAAATTTTACTATAGTATCTTTAACTTTTTATAAGTCGTCGTCTTTATTATTAAACATTCGTAACTTAACGTTAATCTAGTCCTTTTTCAGTATACCTTTACGTTATTAAATTAGCTTTTAAGTAGGTAGTTTCGTTTTAATAAGTATAATAAGGTTATAGCCGTAAACGAGCCGGAATAGTGTATTATTATAAAAGGTTTAAACGGAAGTCCGATTTATAAAAAGGGTTAGTTAAAGGTAATAGTGTTAATTTTTTAAGGTTTTATTCGTAAACTTAAAAAGTATAAAAATAAATAAAAAGTACTTAACTTTAACGATACTATTCGACTTTAAGTTATAAATGGTGGAGCTTTTAATTAAAATATTTAAGTGTTTAACGAACCGTAAAAACTCTTTTTTAAATTTAAGGCTATTATTAATAACTAGTTTTTTTAAAACATTATAATAATAAATAATATAGTCGTATAAAAAACGTATAACCGTTATAAAGTCGTTAACTTTTACGATTATAACTTTTACGAATCCCGTTAAAACGTATCGCGCTTTAATTAAAAACTTCCTAGCTTTAAACGTCGTAAATATTTCTTAAGTGTTTAAGTGTAACTTTTAAAATAACGAAAACGAAGGTAGTTTAAAACGTACTTTTTACACTTCTTTATACGTTATAACTTAAAAGTAAAGATTATAAGTTTATAACGAAGATTTAATTATACGGTTTATACTTATTTATTAGTATTAACGGTTAAAGTAGTTTATAATAACTTTACGACTTCGGTAACTTATTTTTACGTACGACGTTTTAATTAAGTCTTTATAAAAGGTGTTATTATTAATTACTTTTCGTAATTATATACTTTTATCTCCTTTTAACTTTTAAAAGTGTTACTTAAAATAAAAAAACGTCTTTACCTTACTTAAAAATCGTAATAAGTTTTAACGTTATAATCCGTTTAATTTAACGCCGTATATTAAAAATTCAATTATTTTTTAATTATTTTTTATTTACTTTTTAAAACTATTTAAAAGTTTTAATCGTACGTCCTTAACCTTATATTAAAAGATTTATACGTCGATAAAATCCTTTAATAGTAGTTTAAGTAAAAATTTAAGATCGAAAATTCTATTATTAAGTCGGCGAAATAAAACGTTAATTGTAACGTTCTTTAAATTAAAAACGTGTCGTACTTTAAAGTCGAAAGATTTAATTTAAGTTACTTAACGTAATAATACTAAACTAAACGTGTCGTCGAATACGCCGTTTAATTAGTAAATTAAAATTATAACGTTTATTTTTAATATAAAACGGATATTATAAAAATACGATCGGAGGTGTTAAAAAACGTAAGTAACGTTTTAGTATTCTTTTTTAATTATATCGTACTTTTATTCGGTTAATATTTAAACTCCGTTTTTAAATCGAATAAGTTTACGTTAACCTTTATTAGATTAAAATAAAACTACTCCTTATCCTTTTAAATTAACGTCGATAAATAAAATAATATCTCCTTTTTTTAAACTATAATCGATACTAATTAAAAAACTTAACGTTTAAAATACCTCTTTTAAAAACTAAAACGTAAATTCTTAATTAAGTCTTTATATAAATTTTATACTAGTTTTAATAAAAACGTAAAAAAGCTTCGCCCTTATTATAAAATTTAAAATTTAAAGTTAATAAAAAACGATAAAATTAAAAAAACCGCGTACCTTTTAAAGGTTTTTTAAGGTTAACTATTCCGTTATTTTATCGAGTTTTTTTTATAATAAGGTTTTTCCTTTTAACGATATAATAAATCCTACGAAGTCCACCTCTTCCTAACACTACTAAGATTTCTTCGTTATAACGGTAACTCTTGATAGTTCGAAATTAAAAAGGACTTAATTAACGTTCCGTAAATATTTAATAACGTACCGTCGAATCCTTAAAAAAACTTCTTTACCTTTATAGTCCGTCTTTAAACTTTTAATCGTAACGTTATTAATATATAATCGGGTTACGTAAAGTATAAGCCCGTTAAAAAAGTTAATTACGTTTTAATAAAATTACGTTATAAAGTTAATTCTACTTTACGAAAGTATAATATTACGTAATAGTCTTTTCGTCGTTTCGAATACTATTAAATCTTTACTCTTTAAGTTTAAAAATACTTAATCGTATCCTAAAAAAAAGTCGGTAACTATAATAAACATTTAACCTACAAAGTCGTTTACGAATTCGTCCGAAATTAGTGTAGTAAACGTATTTTTAATCGTAACTTCGTTAATTTTAATAACGTTATAAATAAGTTTATATTTACCGTTTTTCTTTTTTATAAAAAACTAAGGGTTATAATAAACACTATAGCTTTACTTAAAAAAGTTATTATCGAGTTTTTTTTATAAAATTTTATCCACTTATTACTTTAATCTTTTTAAAACGGGTATAACTTTAGTTTATTACGTAATATAAAGGACTGTTCGGATCTTTTAAAGTAAAATAATTAATAAATCGATCTTTTTAATTTTATTAAAGTCTTAAAATAAGGCGGCTTCTTTATTAATTATAATTTTAACGAATATATCCCGTTCCCTTTTCGTTAAGTTAAAAGGGAGCTTTTAAAGTATTTAAACTATTCAATCGGGGGTTAGTTTAAACTTTAGTTTACGTTTATTAAATTAGGGTATAACGTAAAGTTTAAAGGTTTCGTCTTTTTTACCGTTTAAATACTTTTATACCGTTTTCTACTTTTTCTCTTTTTATTACTAATCCTTTTTTAATATTAACTTATCCAAACTAACCGTGTCGACTAACTTAACTTTATTTATAACTCTTTTATATAGTATAAAACACTCGTAAACTTTAAATCGTAAGTCCTTTATAATATAAAACGCTTCTAGTTACCTCTTTCCTACCTACTTACTTCCTTTTTTTAATAAAATAGTTAAGTAAAACGTCTTAACTTCTAGCCCTTTTTATTTTTTAATCCTCTCCTTTAATTAATTATTATTAATAATGTTGTTTCTAGCTTTTATATTACCCTTTAGTTTATTAAATCTTTAATTACTTCCTTGTAACCTTTTTACTCCCGGATATAACTAAGATTATAAACAATCCTCGTCTTATTAACTACTAACGCTCCTTATATACCTTTATTTTTATACTAAAATATTATTTTCGTTATTTAAATAAAAGGTATCCCAAGTAATAATACATCTTATTTTAATAAAAGCGTTTTAATAATAAAAACATTAAAGTAAAAAACGTTACCTTTTATTTACCTAATCTTATTAACTTTATTAACGAAGTTTTAAATAATACCGTAAACACTTTTTAAAGCTACCTTAATAAGTAAAATCGTAAACTTATTCCTTTTTACTAAAACCTCGTTAATTAAATTCGCCGTAAAACCCGTATTAATAACCGTACAGTATATCGTTCCTTTTAAGTAAAAGTCTTTAAAAATAATAAAGAGGCGTTTTAAAGTAGTTATAAAGTTAAACCCTTCTTTAACAACGTAAGTTATAAATATAAAAATCACCGTTTCTTTACTTAAAGTCTTAATCTTAAGTCCTTTTTTCTTAAACCCTTAACGGTTTATCTTAATTATCGTTTAAATTTCGTTCGTTAAATCGGTAAACTTTATAGTAAAGTTTTTTATAATAGTTTTATTAAAGTAAACTAGCTTATTTAACGTTAGTTTAATCTTAGTGTTTATAACGGTAAAGGTCGTGTCGTTAATTAACTTATTAAAAGACTATAAGTCTTTAATTAAAAACCCTTTTAAAGATTCTACCGTAACCACCTTTACCCCTATAGTTAGTTTTACGGAAAGGTTAAGGTTCGGATCGTACGTCCGTACCGGGACACTTAACGAGTCTTTTTCGTTAAAAGGATGTTCCGTTTTTACCTACTTTACTCTATAAAGGTTTACCTCGAAAGTGGAACGCGGTATATTATCCTTAATTTTATTTTCTTTTTAATTAACCTATTCGGTTTAAAACTCCCCGTAAGTAATCTTTACAAGGTTAACGGGAGCGGTGTTAATAAAGTTTTAATCGGGAGGCCGAACGTTAAGGGTTATAAAAGTTAACTATTTAAAGTTAATATAATTAAGAATTAGGAACCGGCTTTTAGTATCGACTCGTACACCGCTTTTTTTTTAAAAGAGTTTTATCTACTCCGTTCCGTTATACACTAGATGTTACGCGTATCCGTAACTAGCGGTGCGCTAGGAATAAGGGCCGGTATATTAATGCCGGCTTACGGCATTTAACTACCGCCCACTATATTTTCTTTTTTTTTATTCCTCGTATTATAAATCGATAGTAATAATAACACATCTATTACAATATACACTTTTATATACCTAGCTTTACTAAATATACTTACGTTTATATCGTATATCGATGTTTTACTCTTTCTTTAGTCTTCGTTATTACTTTTTTATTCCGTCGACTAGTATTACGAAGCTAGCCGTGGTACGCCTAAAGCGTAATATTAAATTAACCGTTAAGACTAACTATACTATACTTTTAATTTAACCTTTGTTTTTATATTAATTAAATATACTTAACAAAATCGTTCTTTTTATTTTTTCCCAAAGGTTAAAAGTAATCCTTTTTAAGTTATCTTTATAAATAATTTAATATTTAATATTTTAATTAAACCTTAAGTAATTCTTTATATAATAAAAGGTATCGCCGTAATAAAAATAAATTTAAAACCTATCCTTTAACAGTCTTTTAAAATAACTTACTAATCGGGAACCTTATCTTTATTTAAACCTTTTTAACGGATTAACGACGTTTAAACGAAAAGAGTCGACTAAGTATTACCCGTATTATTAAGGTTAGTAATTAAATAATACCCTTTATCTATATCCTACACTTATTTACACTAAAGTCCTCTTTTATATAATTAATTAGTTTTAAATTTTTAAAGTCTTAACTAACCCTTTAAGTTTTTTAATAACTTAATTAAAAGCTTAATCTTCCGTACCGGTCTTTAAGGTAACTGTAACTTTTACTAGACTTTTAAGCTTTAATAAAAATCGTGTCTTCTTTTCGGCCTTACGATTATAGGTTTAAACGTTCGCGCTCTTTTTTACCTCCTTTTCTTTAAAGTCTTTTTCCTTATTTTTATTTAAGCTTTACTCTCTTATATAGTCGGTTAAGTGTTTAAAGACTTTTTTATAAGTTACCGTTCGTAAGTCCTTTTTTTATATTTTAACTTTAATAAAAACGTTTAATCTAATCTTTTTACAAATACTTTTTAAAATCTTTTTAGTGTATTAGTTAAACTTTAAAGAAATATTAACCTTTTTAAATAACGCCTCGAGTTACCGCCTTTACTATATATATTTTATAGGTATAGTTTTAAACTTATTATTATTAAATTATATATCGACTTAACGTTTTTAATCGTGTATTTATTTAGGGTCGGTTAATTAATACTCCTCTTTTACCTTCTTTTTAAATCTTTTTTAACTAAAACTTTCCTTTATAACCTTTTTCTTTATAATTTTAACTTATATACGTTAATCTTTATAAAAGTAGACTAAGATTTACGTAAACTTTTAATCTTTTATTTAACCCGTTTACATTATATATATTTTATACTCTTTAAAGTAGGTTATAATACTATCCCTTTTAAAAAAAGTTAGGTTAAGACTACTTAACGTAGGTATCTTTTTAATACGGATACGGGGAAAAGTAGTTAATTTTTATAATAAAACACGGACGAACCTTTTAACTACATCTTTACTAAACCTATTCACCGTACCGTTAATTAAAAGTTTAAATAACTTAACTCCCGTAAAACCGGTAAATAAAGTACACGAAGTACTAAACGTAGTTAAACTTAAGGCTTTTAAACCGTTTTACGATATAAAAGCTTCTTTAAAGTTATAATTAAACATTTTAATAGTTAAAAAAGCCGATAAACGTAAAGGTGTTAGGTTTTCGATTAGGACTAAAACGAATTTTATACTACTTAACTAGTTACGGAAGTGTTAAGGGATACTAGTTTACCGAATCTTGTTATTAATAAGGGTAGACTTTATAAGTAAAGAGTTTTTTTAACTTATTACTTTTTTTTTTCCTTCTTTATTAAAAAGTTTATTATTAAACTTATAATCAAATCTTTTTACTTTTTTTCTTTTCTTTTTTATACCTGTTCCTTTTATTCTTTCTTTCTTTATCTTCTTTACTCCCGTTTCCTTTATTTATTCCGGTTCGTATATTTTTATTTATAAAGACCCTTTTAATTAAAACTTTAACGAAGGCCGAACTTATTAACCTAACTAGTTTTCGCTCGTTTAACGAGTATTTAAGGCCTTTTAACGATCTTGTTTACCCTAACGATAAATTTTAAGATCGCCTATTATTTTTATACTTACCGCTACTACGACAGGGCTTTATCGGATCTTTCTCGTCTTCATTTCTTTTATTTATTCTAACCCGTAAGTTCCTACGTTTAAAAACTTTATTAGAATTCTTACGTTTAAGATTCCGATTTAACCTTTAATAAAGGTTTAGTCTATAGTTAAACCGGTCCCCGTTTATTTACTAAACACTTAAAGCCTTAACAAACCTATTTATTACTATAATAAGACTTAGATTTACTTATTATTTTCGGACTCGTCGTACGGTTACGGAGTCTTTATTATACCAGTGTAAACTCGTTATTTACGGGTTATTACAACCTTTTATAAACTTTATATTATATAAAAGCTTTTTTAATTATAAGTTCGAAATATTTAGTTTTATAATAAGTAAGTTAACTACCTATTTCTTTTTTTAAAGATCGTAATAAATAATAAAGAAAAAGATAAAAAAATAAAAACAATTAAAAAACGTAACACTTACTACTACTTTTATAAAATCCGTCGTATACTTCGTTATTTATAAAAAGGCTTTATCTACTTATAATCCCTTTTTTCGTAAACTTCGTTTTTAACGGTCCCGATTAAATATCTATAAGAACGCTTTCGAATTTTTCCTCTCTTTTTTCCTCGTCGATTTTATTCTTTTACTAATAACTTTAAAAGCGTAGTTAAAAAGAATCCCTAACTAAACCTTTAATAAAACAGGTTAAACGACCTAGTTAAAACATATATATATATATATACACTTAATTAAGTTATTATATAAAAGAAGGTTTTTAATCCGAAGTTTTTAAAACGTTATTTATTTAGTTCTTTTTAATTAAACGGGAAAAAGGAGGAGGATTTATTAAAGTCTATCGTCTTTTTTATCGTTTTAACGTTTTACCTTTTATTTATCTTTTAAATTTTTAATCGGAAATTTTATTATTATTTTTCGTTAATTATCCCTTCTTTTTTTTCTTCTTTCTTTTCCTTTTCTTCCTTTTTTTAAAAAGAAAGAAAAAAGGTCTTTTAACACGTAATTTCCTTTTAATAGTCCTTTACCTCCTTTCTCCGCCTTACGTGTAGGGCGTAAGACTTTTGATCGGAACTCCTTTTAAAATAGAAAATAATAAAAAAAAACGAAAAAGAGAGAAAAAAAAAACTAATTATATAAACGGTTTTTTACCCGCGTATCCTGCTTTAACTTACTACTTTTTAAATAAACTTAAAAAACTATAATATTTTTTATTATATACGTAAGTTATTAACGACGTTTTTAAAAATAAAAGAGTTATTATAAATACTTTTATAATTAATAAATAAAAAGTTATTAAATTACTATAAAAAAATATACTTAATTTTAATAACTAAATCGGTTTATTATTTTATAAAGTTTAAAACTTTTATTAAACTTTAGTTTTAATAAATAATTATATTAAATAATTAAACTTTAACTTATTTAAAATAATTTATTAAAGTCTTTATTATAATACTTATTACTTAAAAGTAACGTCGTTTCGTATTAAAACGTAATTTATTTTTAATAACGAATAATCTTTTTTAATATAATTTAACTAAATAATAAAGTTATTTATTTTTAAATTTTTTAAATATACACTTAATAATAATATAACGTATTAAAAAATTTAATAATAAACTTCCGTTTTATTAACGATTTATTTATTAAAATTCTTTTAAAAACGTTTAACATTATTAATTATTAAAGTACGTAATTAAAAACGATAAAAATTTACCGAATTATTACTTATAAATAACTAAATATTAACGTTAATTACTATATTAATTAATTTAATATATTAATTACTCTACTTTATAATAAAGTATAATATAATATCTAACGTATTTAATATAATAAAACTAAACATATTATTCGTAAAAATAACGAAAAACACGGGTAACTTAATAACACGGCTTTATAAATAATTAAAATACGATTAAAAAAAAAAGTAAAATCGGAATTTAATAAAATTAATAAAAGAATTAATTACACAATCGTTTTAAAACGGAGACTCTTAATTATAAAACTAAATTAAAGAAAACAAAGTTGATTAATTTCGATAGAAACCTGGCTTAGTGGCAGGTGCCTGCGAAAGGTAATTTAGTTAAAATACACAACCTCGGATGTCATGTGACCGACATCCGACACCTTCCTGGCTTTGCTTAGCATTCGTGCGAGAAAGTACCGAGAGAAAGCGTGACCGGGCGAGTTAGCTTGCTGCTCTTTCCCTTTAAAGGCTAAAGAATCTCCATCCAGCCACGTGTAAGGTCCACTTATTTCCAGCCAGCTCCCCAATCCCTGTATGGCTTGAGTCGATTTCCGTTGTTGACGTATCTCAGGGGGAAGAGTTGGTCTCCCATGTCGGAGACAACAAGGCTCGCCCGTTGCCCTTCTCTTTCCTTCACCAACCCCCGAATCTCCTAGACACTTGCTCGATAGCTCCCTTCTATACAACTGGGCTCATCTTTCTTCCAGGCCAGTTCTAAACTTGAGTGAAGCCAAGTCCATATTCACGTCGAGAAGCTCTGCGACTACATCCTCTATTACTGGGCACTTCTTCTGGTCAGTTTGAACTACCGACAGAGGTAAGAGTGGCTGCGCAGCGGCGTAATGGGTACGGCAAGAAAAGAATAAATAAAACAGCAAAAGGAATGATACCGTGCTCGTCCAATTCTCTGATACAAGACCACATCGACCCCAGCCATATTCGTAACTCTCATATCGCCTCTCTCCAGGGATACTCTAGTGAGGGTAGCCATACTGAGATGGCGACTGTCCTGCCCCCCCTTTCCTACTGACCCTATGGGAGATGCGGCGACGAAGGAGTCCCCCACGTCCACGTAGCCGCGGTGCCTCGAGCGCCTGCTCTCTGAAAAGCTCCTGTGCCAGAGTATCAACGGCGGATGGATTTGTCTTCGTTTGGGAGGATTTTTGTTGTTTGGCAACATATTATTCAGCTAGGCCACAACATGGAGGACAGCCTAACTAACCGTCGTCAACGGAATTCACTGTTGCTGCTGGAGCTGCTACTGGTGCTGCTGGTATTGGGCCTGAGCTTGCATGGCATTTCTCCATTCCACAATCTGCTTGGACTGCATCAACGGAGAATTTGAAAGCTGGGCTTTGATAGAATCCGGAAGGTTATTTTGAGCAGCCCAGACTGTCAGGTCGCGCCACTTTTTCAATTCTAGCGGTAGGCCGATTACGCGTGTGATGTGCGTTGGGAGGTCTATGTTGTCCATTATTTTGGCTGGAAGATTAAGCTTCATTAGCTAATTCGGGAAATTTTCCAAACCTAGATGCGGCTCGCTCGATGTTGCGGTCTGGCCGGACTTTATTTGGCCACTTTCATCCATGTTGTTGTCTTTAATTTGCTGCGCATTGTGGTTCGCGCGGTTAAGCGGCACAAGCGGGCGTTGGGATGGCTCGGGTACCTCAAAGTCCCCGTCGTCTTCTTCTAGGCTTCTGTATGGTGACTCCAATCGGATCCGGTAGTTGGGAGGCACTCTAACAGGAAAGCGTGCTTTCACCGAGGCGGTACCCTTAGGTGCGGCTATCCTTGATCGGATAGATGTGTAGGCTGGCTCTGGATTGTGATGCGTTTGAAAGTGTCTTCTCAGTGCGACAGCAGATGCTAACGGTGGGTACTGGCAATCAGGGGCAGTGCAATGGAAGAGGCGCAGGTGGGACATCTCATGCTCGAGGCGCTGCTTGTCGGTGTCGAGGCCAATCGTGGTGCGCGGACACGAAGCCAGGCGGCAGGTGAAGACGGCGCTGCGGAACTGGAGCTTGAAGCGCTCAAACTCCCGGGCTGACACGCCCGGGTGGTTGGGCTGGTCAAGTAGCGCGCCGAGCGTGGCCTGGTAGGTGGCCAGCAGCACAGTGATACCGTCTTGCGGGGTCTGCCGAGCCGGCTTGGTTGGCTTTGCTTGTACGGCTTGCAGGGCAGCACCAAGCCCGTCGAGGGACCTGGCGCGTAAGTTAGCAACTACGCATTGGTAGAGGAGGGGAGGGAAGCGCCGCAGGAGATACAGGCGGCCGTCTTGTATCTGCTTGGGTAGTGGCGTGTCTTCAGAGACCGCCTCCGGCGACAGCAGCTGGCCAGAAACGCAATACGCTAACTGGAGGGCGAGCTCGACTATCCTGGGTGGCAATTCACCAGCAGAGTTGGCAGCCTCAGAAGCAGCACTAGCCAGAAGGTACTCGACCCAGTACTCAGTGGCGTAGATGTGGAAGCTGTGCAGGCCCTCAACAAGCCGTAAAAAGCGGTCGTACTCGCTTTGTGTGCTTTCGAAGAATTTAAGGCTGGCTAGGAGGCATGTGACTGTGGCAATGCCGTGCTCGCTGACAGCCTTTGGCTCAGATACAATGATGGGGCTAATTTCGCTCTGGATAAAGCTTGTTAAACTGTTAATACCGAGTGCGTATTTTGTCTATCGGATTCTGCAATGAAATATCGTCTGTGAAGAGGGGGGGCATACTCTTTGACGGACACATGTATAAAGCTGAGAGTCGTGTCATGGCGCTCTTCGATAAGCAGCGACGTAGCATCAAGGATGTACCGAGGAACAAGATGGGTAACACTGGGGTCGCCTTGGCTGAAAGTCACGGCAGACAAAAACTCGAGTTTCTTGAGCGGACGCTTGGCAAACGCAATCCAGCCGAGGATGCACCTGATCCGGTCCACAGAGCGGGAGTCGAGCTTTGGGAGCACGCGAACGAGCACATCTCGGTAGCTAGGACGAGAATTAGTGAAGGAAGTGCAAGGGAGGGGGGATGGAGAGAGGGCCATGGCAGAGAAACAATGGAACATACAATTTTGCGAGCTCTGCTGGCAGCTGACTGACCGAGTCGCACAACTCAGCGCCGCTGTAGAAGAGGTTGCTTGCAATGTAGTCGAGCACGAGGCGCGCATAAAGGAACATGCCGTCGGCCTTTCTGACGATGAGGTTCACTAGATCATCCGTCTCTTGCGGGCCGACGTGAAGCTGGCCGAGACGATCGTCCAGGAGCTGCAAGCGGCCGCGGGCGTATTCGCGGATGGCGTTGGAGACAACGGCCTTTTCGTCAGCGAGAGAGACGATATGGGCGCGGCGCAGCTGAGCGCTGATGGACGCTGTGGCGCGGCTGGCGATGAGGACCTTGCACGTGACACCAGTAACGCCGGCGGCGCCACCAGCACCACCAGCAGCGCCCGAGGAAGGAGCAGCGGTTCGGGCCGCCACGGCCGCGTTGAATGAGGTCAGCTGACGCATAAGGCTGATGACACTGGCCTGCTTTGCGGGGACACACTCGTCGAGGCCGTCAATGACGATCCAAATATGCTGGTCCTGGCCGGTGCTCATCGTACTCGTGGTGCTACCAACGCCGCCGCTACCTCCGAAATTGACGACGAGGTTCTTGAGCATCTGCTCGAGCACACTGACAGACGGCGTGCGGCGGGCGACGATGTACTCGTTGTAGACATAGGCCACGAGCTCCTGGTCGTGGCACAGCAGCTGCAGCAGCAGCGAGCGGAGAATCTGGTCGTAGGCGGAGGACGAGGCATAGGCGTAAGTGCAGAAGTGGCAGGCGGCAAACATGCCGGCAGTGCGCATGAAAGCAACGAGCTGGGCTGCGAGCACACTCTTGCCGGACCCCGGGGCACCCTTGATCCAGAGCAGCGGCGGGTTGGCTGAACGGCGCAGCCAGGCCTTGACGCGGTCGTGGTTGGTCAGCCACGAGCACGTCCCCGGAAAGCGCGTCCCCTCGGCGGCGATCGAGTCGAAGATGGACAGCTGGTCAGAGTCGTCGGCGCGCAGCCACGCCAGCAGCTCTGCAAACTGGCGTGCGGCTTCCGTAGTCTCGCGCTGGACCAGGCGGGTGTTGCTATCCTCGCGCCACGCGCGGATCTTCTCGAGCACCTCGTGGCTGGCGGCGACGCCCCGTGCGGTGGCCTTAGGTCAAGATAAGCTCCTCGTGATGTTTCATATCGCCGACGAGAGTGTCAAAGCGGCGCTGGAAGCGGCTCCATGAGGTCTTGAAGAAGAGTTTCCAGCCTTACGGAGGGGGTAGAGGAGGTGAAGGGATGTGGTATTGTCAGCCATTCAGGAACAAAGCTAGCAGGGGAGCGAGTTCGCGGTGGATGATAAGGGGGAACAGGTGGGCTTACTGCTTCGGTGCACAAACTTGTAAGCGTGGCAGTGGAAGGCGAGGATATCGCTGTAGTAGACGGCAAGCGTCTGCTGGAAGTTGGCGTCGCGTGTAAACGCCTTGCTGAGGAGGTCGAAGCGCGGCAGTGCCTCGCCCAGGCGGGCGTATGCCTTCACAAGGACCTCGAATGCCTCGACGTACTCACTGGCCATGCGCAGTACAAGGCTGATGGGTGCCCACACCCACGGCAGATAGGGCGTGCCGTTGCACAACACCTCCATGGAGCGCGAGTAGTGCTCTAGCCCCTTAAATAGCGGCACGAGGCGCCGCATGTTGCACAGCATCCGGCGGGTGCCGAGCTGCTTCTCGATGAGCAGCGCGGCCTCCTGAACCTGGACCAGCGTCGTGCTGGAAAACACACGCGCATCGTGACTGTGCAGCATCGTTGACAAGGCTGAGGACGAGCTGGGTTCGCCAGAGGCGTCACTGTCCCCAACACTACACTCGAGCAAAGAGACCTCTTACGAAGGAAACTAAACTCTGAGTGGCTCATTCCATCAGCCTTTGTCATGGACCAAGGACCGCCGAAGCGGCGCCGGCTCGACCAATTCGACTATGATGCTGCATCGACGCCAGAGCCATCACGAGATGCGGCTCCGCCTTACGGGCAGCCCAGCGACTGGCCATTGCAGCCTCAGTATACCTCGAGCACGTCTCTGCTGCCTACTCGGGGCCAGAATCCGCTGACGCATCCCGGCTTGTCTTGCGCTGTGCCTTACCAGTCTCTTGCCCCATCCGGCCGTCTCGACTATCCTGGCCATCCAGACAGCCCTGTACATCATCAAATGCACCTGATACACCAGATGCACACCAATTACAACCATCTCGTAGCCGCACCCCAATGTCCTCAGCTCACCGGTTTGCCGGTCTGGCCAGGTCAGCAGATCTCCGTCCCGGGGGGGCCTTCTCCGTTCCAGACCCTGTCACCGTTCTACCCACCTGCAGAGCCGCCCTTTCTCCATCAGCCACTTCCAACGTATCACTTTCCTCCCACCAACATCTTCACGAACATATCCGGCACTCTAGAAGACACCACGTTTGAATGGATCAACTTTTCCCCCATCCCGATACCTTCACCGACAAAGGATCCAGAGCCTGTGTGCTTTGGCCGGGTAAGCCTTGCAAGGCTACGTTGGCTCTCGACTTCGCTCCCCTATTCTGCCGCATACTAGCTGACACACTGCCTAGATCACAGACATTGGCGGTTTCTGGGAGTCGCGTGGCTTTGGCAATGAGGTAGCTCCCGCCCGGCGTTTTCCTGTGCGGTTGCTCTCGTCCAGCCTGTTTGGCCTGCCGGATGGCGACGTTGAGTGCGGCAGGATTCTCGTGGAGCACCGCCATAAAGTGCACGGGCTACTCGAGGAGGATGCCTTGGAGCTTAAAGCATTCTGCAGCATAGACGAAGACGGTGCCAGCACTGCTACGCTCAAAAAGAAACAGTTGCAGCCCTCCAACTACAGGACGGTGGCGGCCTCGCGGAAATGCCAGCTTGACATTACACTGTACGGCCCCGGGGACCTCAGCGATAAGCTCTACGAGTGGCTGCTGAGCTACGAGATCTACCTGCAGGACCCTTTGGAGTGTCATCGTGACGTCGTGTACCGCAACCCGCAGCGGTTGTCGGCCTGCTTGGACGTGCAGGGGTACAGCCTGTTGTCGGTGTTCCTGCTGCAGTCGTCGCAAATGTCGCAACTTCTGGATATGCCGGAGCAGCCAGACCCGCTGGGGATCTTGAGCAGCTACATCCACCTAGAGGAGGCTGCCCAGCCGCCGGCGCTTCGAACAAGCCTGAAGGGGTTCGTACTTAACTATTTTATGACTGGACAAAGAAAGAAAGTAAGAGGTCTACTAACACCCTCCTTCTTGTTCAGCCATCAAAAGCAGGCCCTCACGTTCATGCTGAAGCGGGAGCTGGGCTGGTCCTTCAGCCGTCCCGAGCCCGACATGTGGGAGCTGGTTGAAAGGAGTAACAGTCGAGTGTATGTTCCATGGCTCCTTTCTTCTTATTGTGTTCTATTTTGTTGGGCGCTTCCGCACCCACTCTTAGTCTGACCGCACTAGGTTCTTGAATCGCATCTCCGAGTACTACCAGGCCGACGAGCCGCCGGTCTTCTGTGGCGGCATCATCGCTGATCCCATGGGCCTGGGCAAGACGCTGACCATGATTGCCCTAGTCGCCACCGACAGGGACGACTACAGCAAGGAGACTATCCGCTTGCTTCTGGACGACGAGGACCAACGGCCGTTCGTCCCGGCCACTCTCATTGTCGTTCCGCCGCCTTGTACGTCCTGGGGGGCGGGGGCGGGGGGGGGGCGGCGGCGGGGCGGGGGGGGGCGGGGGGGGGGCGGGGGGCGGGGGGGGGGGGGGG